>JAPMLY010000669.1:0-87062 GCA_026401115.1 Tetraselmis chui
ATACATATTTTTTGGAAGAACAGGGGACATTCCGTCGCGACAGTACACTGCTCGGACGCAAATACATCATGTTGGTAATTATTTTTGCTTATTTGTTGTTCTTCATTAATTTATTTCATTCCATACCACATACTGCGGCAGTACATGGAAAGATAACATTTTAACAGTAAAGCTCATATTTGACCGGTGAAGCAAAATCTGGAGGTAGAATCGCATGAAATGGAGAATTAAACTGCCGAATATAGAATTCGTTCACATTAATTTTGATTAATTCAATGATAAATTGCAAAAAGCACTGCAGGAATTTGGACAGGGAAAAAGATATTAACTCAAAACTTAATTGTAGTTACAAAGCAAGAAAGAGCAATGGAACCCATCACGCAAGAGAAAATTAAAATATAAGCCCACAATTCGCCAAAGCCCGCTCATCAGCTAGTCTTCGGTCTATTTGAAACAAATATCGTAAAATTATTAGCGCCATCTGTACTGTATCACGGTACGGCACTACCGCTAATGATATATGCGCAGAGTAAGAAAAAAAAGCCGGCGTACATGTACAGATACGGGTAATCAATATATACGTTACAAGTACCGGGCGTACGTTATTTGAGGATTGTCTCGGGAGATCCGTATCAAGACGGAATGCGTAAGCGCGTGTTCCAGCTTGCAGCGGTATTTGCGACACGAGACCCGCGTTGAAAGACGCGAAGAACTGCATGCAGGCGCGTCAAGCCAAAGACGAACAAAGCACGATGACACCAACCGATAGCCACGAAAAAGAGGAACGCACGCCATCGCAGCATCAGCAAATTCAAGCGACATTGTATCAAAGCACTGAGGACGGTAGTACCACACATTCAATGTATGCCCGCAGGGCACTTAAATGCTGTGAATTTTTAACATCGGAGGTACGTATACTGGTGAGGCAACATAAATTGAAGCGCGTCATGAAATACAGCATGGCGTGATTGCAGAAATCATTCATCAGCCCTGCGAGAAATGGCTACCGTATTTCTATTATGGCATTCTCTCTTACTTCGGTCTTTGAGCCTACCGGCCCCGGGGGGATACGACAGTCTCTAATCCGGCCATTCAAAGATGGTACAACAAGCAAGTGATTGACGAGATTTAGAAGTAAGAGTCATATCTCACACATGGGTTTTATTTATCGTGCCTCACAATGAAAACTACGAACTTTATCAATGATCGCGTCCCACGTCATTGATTCGACATTACTGAATTGAACTGCGAGCGTGTGTGTGTGTGTGTGTGTGTGTGTGTGTGTGTGTGTGTGTGTGTGTGTGTGTGTGTGTGTGTGTGCGAGACAGCGAGGGAGAGAGAGAGAATGAAAAATAAAATAGAGAGTATATGTGAATCTCACAAGACTCTCTTTCTCTCTCTCTCTCTCTCACTCACTCTTTCTTGATCGCAGCTTCTATATGTGTTCCGCAATTCTCTCAGTAATAGTAAGCACACGGAGAAAGAGAGAGAGAGAGAGAGTAACTATCGTAAGACGCTTTCTCTCTTTTTCCCTCTCCCTCTCTCTCTCCCCTCTCTCTCTCTCTCTCTCTCTCTCTCTCTCTCTCTCTCTCTCTCTCTCTCTCTCTCTCTCTCTCTCTCTCTCTCTCTCTCTCTCTCTCTCTCTCTCTCTCTCTCTCTCTCTCTCTCTCTCGCTCGCTCGCTCGTTCTATCGCAGCTCCTCTCAATAATTGTAAACATGCGGAGTCGTCGATATGCAACTTCTGATTTGGTGGACCTCGTAGCAATACAACGTTCGTAGTTATAGATTATGAATCGCCAAATCTAAGCTATGCTTGTATTGGCCGTATCGACAAGAAATGTAGGGATGGTGTAGTACGGTACTTGCATATACACTCCACAAAAGTCCTTGCATTATGTTTAATATAGGCTAGTCAAGAATACGTTCCCCTCTCACCACGTCAAGCGCGAAGACACCCGAGTACCACCCAATTGTAGGAGAGCTAGGAAGCAAGCAGTAAGCCGTCACCTGGGGTGGTCAGACATCAGCTTAATTTGGGTGTGTTGGTGGATTTTTGTCTAATTAAGCCCATGAACTCCATGGAAATTGTCAGAACTACACACGTCGTTCTGAGCGCCACGCTAGGGCATTGCTTAAGCGGCTTTGCTTAAGCTCATACCAAGCTGCATACTACCCCGTGTTCCACATAACCGTAGTTTTGGGTACGTTTTGGAGGGGGTTAGAGGCATGGGTGCCGTGTTCAATTCGCGAGGTTTGGTTTGCGGTTGTGTGAATAAGTCACGGAATTTCACACCGCATGCACGGGTGGTGTTTTTGGAAAGCAAGCGAGCAAAAACGCACATGACGCAGGTTTGGATAAACAATGCACCCTGTTAAATTGCGAGGGCGATTGGCTTAGGGGAGGGGCGAGGTCCAACTCGGCCGTTAGGGACGCATCACATTCACGGTGGTGCAATGCTCTTGCGTATGTGCTTGTGCCAAGCACACCCGCCCCACGCGTGGCACGCGTCGGGAATTAGGCTCGGAAGTCAGTAGGAATGAAGAATTGGTAAACATATATCGACAAACCCCGCACAAATCGCCTCTATGTTGGGTCTAGTACCGGACACCTTTAGTGCGGTCATTTGGTGTGGTTTGGTAGGGTGTGGTGTCGACGGACATACGCATGCGGATGCCTCCACCGACAACTGACTTCGATGGCCTACATGTTCCGCTTATTGTGAATCAACCCAAAGTCAAGATCCTCGACAGAATGGAACTAGCCCAAGGGGACTCGAAGGACTGGTTGGAATTTTTGCCGCAACAGTTTTTTTATGTTGGGTCTAGTACCGGACACCTTTAGTGCGGTCATTTGGTGTGGCTTGGTAGGGTGTGGTGTCGACGGACATACGCATGCGGATGCCTCCACCGACAACTGACTTCGATGGCCTACATGTTCCGCTTATTGTGAATCAACCCAAAGTCAAGATCCTCGACAGAATGGAACTAGCCCAAGGGGACTTGAAGGACTGGTTGGAATTTTTGCCGCAACAGTTTTTTTATGTTGGGTCTAGTACCGGACACCTTTAGTGCGGTCATTTGGTTACTTCTGAGTTTGATGGCCCGACGCTAAACGGTTCGTTAACGGCGATGGCACGGGGGCAAGTTTCGCGATATTTCACAAAGATGGCTTAAGCATTAAAGAAGACTACGCTTTTGCCGGACATTCGGGGCAATAGTATTAATTCCATGATGGCTCTCAACCAAGCTGGCAAGTCTATAACGGAGTGCACTTGATTGTTCAACGACTTCGAGAGACGGTCGAAGACTGACGTAAACGATGACGTTATGTGCAACCGAATAATTACTGACATGGCTAACACTACTACTCTCCGGACGTACGCCATGGTGCACCGAGCCGAGTTGCATATACCAATTCATATCGTGGAGTTGCAGCATTTTCAAACCCATGTGATGGTCGACTATCCTCACTTGAGCTGAGCTGATCAGTTGCAAGTCGGTAATGGAGATGGTCGGAGCAACGGAAAGCGCGTTCGCAACAACGGAGATGGTAACGGCGGAAAATAGTGTCAATAGTGGAAGCAGAAAGTTTCGTCCGGAAGAGTCCGAGGAAGGTCCAAAGGACAAGGACGTGGACAAGAGCAAGACCATAGGCAAAGGCGAGGGTAATCAACGTAGCGGCCGGCGTGACAGCTTCAAACGCCATCGTAAAGGCACTTTCTCCCAAGGAACAACAACGTCGCAGATATGAAGAACTTTGTTACAAGTGCCACAAGCCCATACATCACATGTTTAAGTGCCACGAGCTTCGCAACGAGACTTCGGACAAGGCGGGCAAGTCATATTGATGGTGGGCAAGCTGCCCCGATGATGGACATAAGCAGCCGGGTACTACCACCGCCCGTTCAACCCCGCTACATGTAACCTAGGGACTACTTTCGACTTGAGCATTGCCGTTTGTTGAGATGCAAACAACATGGCGTTTAGCCCTTCATAAAGCCGGTCGTCGTAAGCATAGTAAATAAAAGTTTATCAGTATACTTGTAAAAACTTGACGTTCAGTTGACAAGGAACATGTCGATTCGGTCTCAATTCCTTTTCATGAACAATTATTCTCTTTTATCTTGGAGGGGTGTGCTGATGACGAGGGTATTAATATGCACGGGAACTTACCTCAATGTCTTCCTAGTTACTTAATTCTGGAACGTGACTTGTTTGGCGAAAAGGTGTTTTTAAAATTCACTTTGGCAGCTCGCGGACAAGACCGGACAGTGCTTTGCGATTTACGTGTCGGACAACGCCGGAGTCTACTCTTGCCATTTTTGGGGCCTTAGTAGTAGTGGGTCAAGTTCACTAACCTCACAGCAAATTGGAAGTTGTACTAACAGTTCCTTGCCCGCATGCAAATGCCTACAGAAAAGGCACATACTAACTCGACTATGCAAGAGACAATTGCGCGTGCTCATTGGCATGTACAATTGTGGTTAGTAGATTGTGAATGTCCGCTTGCACTTACTGCTTGGGATGTAGCACCTACAACGCTCGTATCTATAACGCCAACAGACGAAATGAACTTCATCGCTACGAAGCGACTCGACAGCAGCGCTCCAATTGTTGTACTTGTGGACCACACCGAAATTCGCCGTCATTTACATATTGATTTGTCAGTTTTGACTTGAGATGGCAACCGGCAACATTTAGCTTTTGCGGATTACGCTTCAATACTGGACTTTGTGTCTTTATGCTTTTTTACGCAAATGGGACTTTAAACGCGTAAGCTGGCTACAAAAACATATGTACGGCTCGCTAATGGACAATGCACAGCTGCAAACAAAGTTTATGAGGTGGCAATATTCATTGCTCAGCACGATTTTGTTCTTAAGTTCTGCTTTTTGCGCGATTTGCGTGCTGCGGACATCGTGTTGAGTTCACCTTGGTTCGGTAACGAGCAATGAAGTTGGCACCGAACGTCTTTTCGCATTATTAATTCATAAAACCGTTATCGAGAGCCTAAATTAATCACTCGAGTTGTGGACATACGACCGGACTGTCGTCTTCAATCGTCTCCTGTAAGGTCCGAAATCTCATGCGAAAGTCGACACGATCAGGGGATGAACTGCAATAAATCACGGTCTATCATAAGCATGACGAGCCGCCGATTGCGGAAGAATTATTTCATCTTGGTAACGAGCTCAACCCATAGCACCGCGAGGTTCTACGGAAGATGATGTTTGACGACTTTCCGGAGCTTCTAGAACACGTCATCAACTCTTTAACTCTTGGTCGATCATGGGACCACCCGATCGACACTACGGGACCAATGCAGCGTCAACTACTTGAATGTATGTGGCTTGCCGAAGGATCTCAAGTGATAGTTCAAGGACGTTCTCGAGGAGGGTTTGGTACTTCCTGGCCGCATACATGTTGGTTCATCAATTATGTTTGCGCGGCAGGCAAGTGGTTCGCTACGTCTGTGCGTTGACTACCGTGGCCTCAACGAAGTTACTTGTCTCTACAGCCAGAACCGACTAATTTTAGTCGTTTGTGGCACAACCGACTAAAATTAGTCGGTTGTGCTTTTGGTCTTTTTCTCCCACCATTTCCCAGAGTTTGATTACCACGAACCAAGGTAAGATTCTTTACAAAAAATGTAGTTCAGGAAAATTTGCCGCTCTTCAAATTATTGACTGGTGAGTCACGGGCAGCTTGTTGAACATGGGTGATCCGTGCAGCATCGCGACCTGATTGTACAAACCGTTTCTGCCGCACCGCTTTCAAGGACGCTTGGTGTCTAGCCCAACCCTTTCATCGGGCTGCGATGTTTCAGTCCGAGACACATACATCGATATAGAGGGGGGCCTAGGTATTCTCGACGGCAGTATTTCGCCAAGTGGCGTACACCACGGGTGGTGCTGTGGTGCGCCCGGATTCGGTTGTTGATTAGCGGGTGTTCCTTTTTCTGGCAGACCACTACGCCTACGGACTCTCACTAGAGGACCTGCGCCGTGAGGCTACCTCAGGCCCCCAAAATGGGCACGAGCAGTCTCTAGGGTGTTAAGACCTTAGTTTTCAGGTCATCAGCGACAGTTTCGGTGCAAGCGAGTTGGAGTGTCCAGTATTTGTATAGGACGTGCCCGTCGGAAAATCGCTCTGAAATTATCGGCGTCGGGATCCGCGGAGAGCAGCGACTCTATCGCTCCTTATTTAGCTGTGAACGACATGAACACGCTTCAAATACGTATTAGAAACCAACGTGATCCAGTGGAGCAGCGTGTTGAATGGTGTCCCGGCCGTGGGTGCTGCGGATATGCACATCCTGAGTACGGCAGCTCTCCAGCGGCACCCGCAGCGTGTATGTCACCCTGCCGACAAGGTTAGGCCAGCACTCCCCGTCAAAACTTAAAGTATCCTTTCTGGAAGCACACCTCTCACCTCATTAAACATTCGCTGACGAGTCGTTTTATTTTTGCAGGTTGCTGAGAGCCTCACCGCGGCGATCTGTTGTGTTGTTTTGCAGTGGCAATACCAAAGCTCGCAGCACCGGCAGCGACTTCGGATGCCGTCAACAATGTCAGCATTTTCGCACTCAGGGACAACATATGCATTTTTAAGAAGCCGCAGTCCGCTACAAGAATGGAAGCATTGCCTCTTGGGACGTTGAGGCTGGGAAAGAGTCATTCGCTGGGCTTTGCTGTCGGTGTCTGTGGGATCGAAGTAGCGCGTCAATTGGAGGTAAGGGATGCAACTGCAATGAGTGGAACCAATAGCACCCGAGCCAGGTGAGAACATCGACCAATAGCATGGTGACTTGCTTGTGTTTTACGTTGCACGTGCATGTTATGGTGGAGGGGGAAGCGGAGTGTGCACTACGCAAAGACAGAAGTGGCACACATTAATAACACATGTATTCATCATGTGCGTAGCCAAAAAAGTAGGTGTTATGTGTAAGAAGCAATCCAACAAAAGTCATCTCTCAAAGGGCATGTATCTGCAAATTGTGCATCACTACGTTCCAATGCACATGTATCATGAGCTGCATAACTCCCATGTTCACTTACATGTCGCATATTGGACAAATCTTTCATGGTGATGCATACGGCTGGGTTGCCACGAATGAGTGAGCAACGTGTTGCAGCATTAGGATGCAGAGATCTCGCAGCGACGAGGTCAAACCGACACATTTGAGGCTTATCATATAGCCTGGATGTGATGACGTGCGTTTGCTAGCAGTTGGTGGACAATGAGATGGAGTTTGAAGCGACGCAGTGTACAAAGTATAATTTTACACTCCAAAACATAGTTAAAAATCCCTTGTTTAGCACAATCGACTAAAATTAGTCGGTTGTGCTTTCCCTTCATTAAACAATGAAGACATGCACCAAAATTCTCAATCTTTTCAAGATGCACACTCAACCCACTGTTGAGGTCGGTGGAACGCGCCCTTGCAATAGGTTGCGCTGTATTTGTTGACAGTAATAGTTTCAAGTTGTACAACTTGGAATTTCATATTTTGCCTTTGCGAGCGGTCATTTTCCAATATGGAGGGTCATGTTCAGGTCCAGAATAGTCCACTTACCTGAGCTTGTTTTGGCTTGATTTTCAGTCTAGAGATAGTTTGGAGTGTTGCCAGCAACATGTTGGCAGAATTCTAAAAATCTTCAAATCTATGAAGAGTAACAGCGTTAACTACACAAGGTGCACAACCGACTAATTTTAGTCGGTTGTGTCCGGCTGTAGAGACTTGAAAGGATGCCTACCCATTGCCGCGTTTTGACGACACGCTCCAATGCTCCAGCGACCTTCCAACAAATTATGGACGCGATTCAACGTCATTTCGTTCTCAAGTTCGATACTATATACCTCGGCGATGCCTGCATGTACAACCGTACAATCGAGGAACACATACGACATCTGCGTCTTGTTTTACAACGCTTCAAAGAGGAGGGGCTGCACTTGCGTCTTAAGACATTGTTTTTGTTTGGGCTACAATAAGTGATGGAGTAAATTACAAGTTTAAAATTGTTTACAACAATCACCAATCTAACGGCATTTATCTTCGGGCGCTCCTTTGATCTTGCCTCATAGAGTACCGTTTTGATCGTAGGATATACGTCATGAAACCACTACTCGCAACCGCTTCAATTGCAGGAACAATATAGTTTGTTTCATGCTAGCAGATAGTAAATGTAAACGAGTGAGATAAATATTTATCGCAATTCTCCGCGATGCGCAGCCTGCTCTAGGTGTTGCGAGGGCGCTGGCCAACCAAAATGATCAGCTAGCGCTCGTCGCGACGGGCCTACCTAACCTCCGCTCCTCTGCGACTCCGGTCGTGCCGGAGCTCGGGGAGGAAGTCCGACGAAAAACTCCCTCGCGCAGTTTTTCGACGGCCCCGTCTCAATCCGCGCGCTCCCCCGTCCGAGATGTCGTTGCTCCTCCCATCGCATCTCGCCTCCTAGCCAAGACTTACCTACTCCTCCGGGGACAAGGGAGAAAGGAAGTCCATAGATGCGCACGGTATCTGGCTAGCGATCCTTGCTCCTCGCCATATTGTCTCATGTTCCCTATCCGTCTTTGTTTGTTTCCGATACCCATATGGTTATGCGAATCCGCCCGTAACCCCCCCCCCCCCCCCCCCCATTGACTTACGTTGTCATGGGGCCGCCTCTATAAGAAGAGTGCCGTTGCGATAACCCTAGGCAGGCTGCCTTAGGCAACATGTCGATAACTGGGTACCGACTGGGGGAGGGGTCATTGGTCGAACTCGCTGATCGAGTTGGCACTCCTCAAAAGATATCGGGTGCGGAAATATGTATTCGAAAACTCTCCGTGCCGATTATTATTTGGCGGCGGTCGATCTTGTGGACCTCCGCCGCCAGACCGTGTCGCTCCTCCGGCTGCAATCCTCCCCCGTCCTGCGTAGCTTCGAGCTTCGACCCCAAGGGAGACTTGAAACTCACGGGGTTGGGCGACTGCTAGCGAGCACCTTGCCATGGCGCCGCTTCCCGGCTGTCCACCGCTAGCTCTAACACCCGCGTCCGACCGCGGAGCCGTCCGTGCCCCCTTTCGCCAAAACAGTATTTCGTAGACGCCGCCCCCGCCCCCTTTTCGGGAAGGGATCAACGGGTATTTAGTCGCGAAAAAACATATCGGACGGGCAGAGCGGGAGATCTCAGTGATGGTGTACAGATACCTTGATTTCCAAACCCTCAGTACATGACTTCGCGACAACTGCTTACTAAGCGATCGCAACTGCCGGTACCTCGTTTAGCCCCCTACCGTGCCAAGCCGGGCACGTCTACATGGTTACCATCGCCCACCGCGTGGAGGTAGAGGTAGGTGCCGACGGGCCTGCGAGCGAACCCCCCTCCCGGGCCGCCGCCGCTGCGCCGCCGGCCGGAGCCGATGGAGCATCTTGGCTACAACATTTCTTTCGTTGGAAACCTCTTTGTCTCGGCAAAGAGAGCCGAGGCGGTGAAGAAGTGGCCGGTGCCTAAGACATAGCTTGCGGTTGGCAGCGATGTTCAGTATACTTTACGCTAAGTTCATTTATCACTTCCATAATATGTTATCGGCGCCGTTAACGACCTTTGTGGTGGCACGCGAACACGAGGCATACGACAATTGAGCTGCACCGCCGTTTATGGGAGCGCACTTGAAGGTAGCCGCGGATTGCCATGTTATTGTTCACATTTCTATCACAACGGCGTGGTTTGGGAGAATGTATCTATAGAGTGAGTGTAGTAGGTTGGTAGAGTTATGCAGCCAAGGGACCAAAGCCATACAACATGCACATTATCGAAATGTTTTGACGAGAAAATGTCCGCACCCTTAATTAAGTAACGGGTGCACGGTGATGCACAACACTAAAATGCTGTCGTTTCCCTTTGGGGTTGGTACCGTTCTCGACATCTATTTGCCAACTAGTTGCAACTTGCCCGGCATGCGAGTAACATCTGAAAGGAGGAAATACTCGCACGAGTATGTCGATATCGTGAACTTTTGCTCGAAACTGCTATGCTTATGGACCACATCGCCCGGTGCCCGTGCTCTTGGTATGTCATTCAACTCCACGATGAGGTTCTCCGCCACGTGCTTGAAGAGTTCATGCTTGAAGCAGGGGCTACTAAGGGGCGGGACTTGCGGTTGGAGGTCCGCCGCATTCGGTCCGGAGCTTCTCGAGGATGAATTGGGATGTGGTTTAGTTAGACTTTAGGGCTCCACACCGCCACCTTGTTGTTGATGTGACGGTCACAAGTGCTCGCACGAACACCAATGTTCCTCATATAGGTGCTCGTCTCCCACTCCCGGAAAATCTTGCTTGAATTGGCAGTTGAATAGGGCAAAATCGATGCGGACCTTCGCACTTCTGCTTTGCTTTGCACGCCTTTGGTTCAATCGGCCCATGACTACTATCCCTTCGCTATGGAGGATGGGCGCCGGTTGGCGCCTATGGCGGTTGACTTGGTTGATCGCTTAGTTATTTTGGTAGTTCGTCGCTTTCTTGGCATGGGTGCTGCGGACTCTCGTTCATTGCGTTCTAAGAGTTATATCCGCGTGTGTCATTTCGTTCGTCGGTAGTCTACTTATATTTCCTTTCGACGTTTTTGGGGGATGTACGGTGAGAATTTATGTGTCGTCTTTTTGCTGCTCTTCATGGCACTTTGGGTTCCTATCTTCGTGATGCTTTGCAGGAGGGTAGTGCCGAAGCTGTGGCATGCCTCCCTACTCCTCGGGCTTTGGCCTGTGGGTTTTTTCATCCTTGCTGACTTTTTTTTGGCTAGGTGGCTTCCACTTCTTTTCGTGTAATGAATTACTTACGATACCATCTGAAAATAATGTCGACTACATCCTAGCTAGGATGTACTTCTTCCTGTATCGCGCTGCCTGTATCTCTGCAGGGACCTGTACCTGCAGATTATTGAAAATTATATGATAATTATTATAGCTCAACTGCACTTTATTTATTATTATTATTGGAGTACGTAGACCGCCATTCACCGGTCATGTCCGCGCGATCGCAGCGTGATATTATCATGATAGCGTCACCGAGCGCTGCATAAATGAATAATATAAGATAAGTAAAAACTTCATCGCGGTACGAGCGAGATTCTGTCATTGCACATTTCGATACTGTACCTACCGTACTCCAAAGCCTGTACCTACCGTACTCCAAAGCCGTAGAAACGATTCACTGTTACAGAAGCAAAGCTAATTGACACCAAACGAGTCCACACTACCCATCCGACACACAGCCATCCCCCAACTGATCCACGCAGTTCAGCCGTCACCTCACAACGCGCTTTGCAAAACGCTGTTCAGAAATAACTAGCGGTGCGCACCTCCTATGCTATACATCACGAACCAGTCCACCAACCAACGAGCTATAAACGAGTCGTGCCGCTTAGATTCCGAAACTCATTACGTGTGTATGTGATGCACAGGCGGAGCTGTTATTACCTCGACAATGTCGCCGCCGCGTAGCTGGTTTGGCAAGCACTGTCTGCCAGGAACGTTCACCCGGCGTGTATTATGGACACAGTTGGTGTGCCTTATCTCCACTTCGCTTGTGCTCACGATACTAGACGAGTTCAGGACCCCGTGCAAGATGACTACCCCCGGCGGTCAAGATGGCCCCGCAGGTCCCTATCCCTACTACCCCGATCCGGGTGACGGTGGCGGTGATGCCAGTCCGAGTCCTACTTCCGCCCCCCTTCCGGGTCCCAGTCCCAGTCAAAGTCCCGACCCTGATTTCGGCGCCGGCCCCACCGGCCCAGGTTCTTTTCATGCGCCAAGTCCAAGTCCCAGTCCCTACCCCGCCGGCGTCTCCGCCGGCGGTGGCCCCGGTCTTGCTGACCCCGGCCCCGGCCCTGGCTTTGTCTGCGAAGATAATATTATGCGTATCTTCTTTCAAGTGAACTTTTTTAAAGCGGCGCTGGTTATCGTCCCGGCCGTCCTGTTGTGCGGCCTGCGCTACTTTGAAATCATCGTGGATCGTGTCGTATCTGGTCATCCCGACTCAATATTCCGTTGGCTTGCTTCTCGAGACAGCTGGACCATGGCCAGCTCCAAAGTAAGTAGAGAAGCCCGCCATTAATTATCAGTAAATTAGTTAAGTCGCCTCAACAAAATGTCCTTGCTTAATTTCAAAAAACAATTGGAGACGAGACAAACCAACAATAACTGCAACACGCGAATGTTTTTTGATATATGACGAAGAATGGCTTTCGGGTTGTTTCTCTTATTTGATTTCGATTATTTATCTCGTGCGAATGTTGCCTCTGCCGATATGAATCGAAGTCGAGCGGGCGTTATCGCTAGTTTTAGTGATGATAGCATCGCTGTGCAAAAGACAAGCCACGCGGGCCGACCAACCCGATGACGCGTCGGGGCAAATGAGGAAAGCCGAGAAAGGAGACGAACTGGATATATAAAAAAGCATGTGCAACCTACTTTGCGAATGATGTCGCAGTTTCGCCATACTTTTCGCTCGCTTAATCTCGCTACATCGTCGTTAATAACACGCTCGAATTGATGTAATTAAGGCAATCACATTTTGATAGCGCTAATGTGGTTTAGGTGTCGAAAATGATCAGTAAGTGTGTGTGTGTGTGTGTGTGTGTGTGTGTGTGTGTGTGTGTGTGTGTGTGTGTGTGTGTGTGTGTGTGTGTGTGTGTGTGTGTGTGCGTTTGTGTGTGTGTGTGTGTGTGTTTGTGTTTGTGTTTGTGTGTGTGTGTGTGTGTGTGTGTGTGTGTGTGTGTGTGTGTGTGTGTGTGTGTGTGTGTGTGTGTGCGAGAGGGGGGGGGGATGTAGGCGTATTGTCGAAATAGAAACTTATGTTCAACAGTACGTCGTGTTGTTCCCATCCTTGGCCTACGCTTCATATAGGTGCTTTGTTTAGAGTTTAGGGCTTGTCGATTTTGGGGTTTAGAGGTTTAAAGATTAAGACTTAGGGTTTCATAAACCTATCCTCAACAGTGCTTATTGACAGTACTTGGTAGTTTGGACGACAGAAATCTGCGACTGAAATTGGAGACTGGAATTGCTTCTGATTTTTCAGGAATGATGTGACCGTGAAATCTGGTCTGTCAATGGACATTCGATGATTGTGGTTAGCGGAGTGTTATCAATGTTTGAAAATAACAAGGCACTCCGGAATGGCAAACCCGGAATGAATCCTAAATTATTGCCTTGCTGTCGGATTATGATAGGCACATGTTCATTTGCCCCAGGACTCCTTATAGTGTAGATTCCAAGAACTAGTAGGGAAGCAATTGCAGATACATTGACCCCGTGCATTTACTTTATACTTTACGTGTATTTATAATGCATTGACCCCGTGCAGCACTTTAACCCCGCGTCATATGAAAATAAATGTGGTATTGAGCATGTGTTAATATATCGCGTGCTCATAAGATTTCAATTTAACTCCATACTATTATGGATCAACATATTGCTTTTGTGCTGTTACGTCCAATTTCTGCATTCGTATCTGATCCGAATACAGTAAAATTAATGCGCGCATATAGTAATATTGGGAACGGCCAATGATCAGATGATATTAAAATAATTATTCAGGTTGCGTTTGTTTTCAGAAACGTTGCTTTCAGACAATACTTATCAGCATATATCATGGCACTGCGTCATTTTATCTCCTGAAAATTTTCAATGTATGCGTGCTAGGTTTATTATGCCGAAACTGAGCCCCACTCCCCCAAACCACAGGACGTCTTCGAGGAGTGTGCCAATATACTGGAGAGCTCGCAGGACGGCGTGTTGCTGCTCACTTGCGTCGCCACGCTGGCGGTCGCGTCCCTACAGACCGCTCTACAGGCAGCCAGTCCTGCGTTGGGCGTGAAAGGGTGGCCGGGGGCGGTGGATATATACCTCAACGCCACCTGCGGCGAGGGGTGGACTCCCTGTCGAGTGGCGTGGGTAACGATGAGGCCTCTGATGACTCTGACCGGGGGTGCCATACTTTATTTACAAGCGGCATTTCTTTTCATTCCACGTCGAGCGTGGTCGCGAGTGAGTCTCGAAGCAGCAGCCGTGGTGGGTGATGTTCGTCTGCAGCGGTTACCGGCATTCTTCTGGTCGCAGCTTGTTTTCGGGCCGGGTGTGTCGATTCAGGGGATCTACACCAACACCCGTGCCACCACACTGAGCGCAAGTCGCGAGGAACTCCTTGGCTTCACCGCCTTTTCCGTCACTCTGTTCGTCGCGATGGTGGCCACGATCGTATGGTTCAACAATCTCCACCTGGTATTGCCTTTCCGGTCGGGTAAGCGGTCCGCGCGCGTGTGGTGCGTCGATGAAGAAGCTGACGCCGTGAAAGACCTGTGGGAAGACGAACCGACGGAAGGCGGATCACGGGGCAGCTTTCTCTCGGGTTCCCGAGAAGCGAGCAAGCGTTACCATCAAATGGTCCTTGTGCTCCTCAACATATTCATGTGGTGCAACGATGCGCTGGACGCGAACCGCGCGTACCAATCATGCACGTGGCTCCTGCGTGGAGGCGCGTTGCTTTTACTCGCCATGGCGAGAGACGCACCCGCTAGTTTTCGCGACCTCAGCGGTGGCCGTGCTGGTTTTGGTCTCGTCGTCGACACGCACGAGTTGGCGTCCGTCATCGACGCGTACCTTACCGGACAGCCCCGCACCGTGGACAGCGTTCGCCGATACAAAGCGTCGATGCTAAGGATGCAAGAAACGGTGTGCCCCCAACCTTATCTCACGAAACGATACTTTTTGTAAGTATGATGCTTCCGCCGAGTACCTATCGATATTAATAGCTTGTTTCTGCAGCTGTTTGTAACTCTGTGATCCCCTTGTGGTTCCAGCTTGCTGTGAGCTACCGATGGCAGGCGGAGACGGTACACCTCTGCAGCGACTGCCGTGTCAATATGTCTCGCTGGCAGCTTGAGCAGCTGCTGCTCGAACTGTGCACCTGCAATTGCGCATACGTTTGGATCGACCACCTTAGTGTGCCGCAGAGCGACGGCCATGCCGCCGTACAGGCCACGTTGCTGGCGAGGATGATGGCGGTGTATGCGAGCGCAGGGCTAACACTGGCGCTGAGGTCACTGGAGCTCGAAAAAAATCGCTACCACCAGCGCGGATGGACGTTGCAGGAGTACGCCAACGCCTCCGCTCTCGTCGTCGTGACGCAAGAAGCGACGGGGGACGGCGACGGTGATGACAGCATTGGTTTGGAGGCGGTACGAGCGGACGAGGAGGAGCTGGCGAAGAGTATTCGACGACAGGTTGTGTCCAAAGCGGCGGATAGGCGGCCGCTGTGGCTGTACACTGATACCGAGAGCATAACCAACTCATTGAGTGAGAGCGAGGTGAGGGAGAAGGATCAACTATACGCACGACTTCGCTCGTGTCAGTACACAGCCGACCCAGCGGACTTGGTGAGGGCGCTCTACCCGTTGGTGTACGACCGTCCGGCGGAGAGTCCAGAGGAGCTGTTGCAGTTGGTACGCAGCGCGGCGCTCCGGATGAACAGCTTTGGCACGGCCTCCAGGGCCTCGGCTGACCTAGCGCTGTTGATGGCGGCGGCGGAGGCGATTGCGGAGGCGTCCGTTCGGTTTTACGGGAGTACGGGTAGTGTCAGAATGAGGTACATTCGCACGCAGGACGGCGAGCCGGCTTCATTGATGGCTGGTAGGGGTCCTGTCAACATGAATGAAGAGAGCACCGAAGCAGAGATTTCGGAGCCGCCGCTTGGGAGCGCGTGGATGCTGAACAGCCTTCCCAGCATCATGTGAGAAAAAGAGGGCAACGCGGCTGAAGTTGCGGGAGCTGTACAGTTGTGTCACGTAGCGACAATAACCTGTAGAATCGAACCGCCGCGCTGCTCATCGCGACAAGCCGTGTCCATCCACAACGCTCTTCGAGTTATTTGATCTCGCTGATCGGCGGATGGTATTATTCATAATAAGGGCAAATTCAATAGACTCTTAACAGAGATTATCAAGCGACAATAATGCTTAGATACTACGAACCTAAGTATATGATGATAGTATGGGTACTTGAAGATATCTTGGATCGATATATCGGATTGTGCAGCGAACGCTCAATTCAATTCTGTGAGGGAGGTTAATCATTCTATGAGTTGATTACCCGCATATTCTAAAACGACATGTAGAATAACGAAAGAAGTCCAAAACATGCACCTCACAACCCCGTGACCACTCTTCTCTGCGCAGCGAACTCGAATTCGGACACGGTTTTACAAGATAAGTGGCGACGCCGTACATTATCATTTTTAATGCTACGTTGAATTTGCGGTTTGTCGAATTTGTCGAATTCGCGGTTTGGGAATCGGGTGTGCATGTAAGACCCGCCGCGTGCGAACTAGCTCGTCGCCGCGCGCAAGAGTCGTGACCGACGGAGCTACTTGCAAATACACTCTGCCTGGTGCCCATAAAGTATGTTACCAGCGGCATGTATTTAATCACCCGCTACATACTGCCGCAATGGACATACAACTCAATCGGGGGGTAGAATTATGAGGTGCTTACAGCACACCACGGCGCGTTCTCCACTAACCTAGACACCTCTATCGTCACGCCCCAGTAGTTGTGAGCACATCGTATCATCAAAATATTTGCACAATTGCACTGGTGGGGGCTTATCTTAGACCGTGGCTCGCCTAAGAACCGAAATCATGCCCCTCGCGGGAATGGGACCCGGGCCTTCGGCGCACGAGGCCACAAGCTTAACCGACCGCGGCGGGAAAAGGATGGATGTCGCTTTAGTGGCCTTCTTGCCACTAAGTACCAAATCAGGACAACTAGTATCCGCGCCGAGTGGGTCGCGCCCGGCCGCCTAGACAACGGCGACACGGAGTATGGCATATTATCTTGTGCACTTGGCTTTCTTGCTAAGTGCCCGGAAATACAACCCATGAGCACGGGTGTGGGACCTAAATGCCGTGAGGTGCGATTGAGTTGTAGTGAAAGCACCCTTATTTAGAGCGCTGATTGTTGATCGTACTTGCGATGCGATTGTGCGGGTACCACTTGTCAAAGGGTTACTAGCTGTCAAAGTTGAGGGGGCAATAAGGAATGCTTACACTCGGTGAGTGACACTGCATGTCATCTCACCTTCAGCAAGTGCCTAGCACTTGCCTATCACAGGACACGCACTCACCTTGTGGTGAGCACACGCCAACATATATTCTGAGCCTTTAGATGATATCTAACGCTCAGCAACTTGCCACCATCAGCAACCTAATCCTCTCTATTGTTGATTGGCTTATCATCTCATAGTGCTGAGTCACAGCCGTACTATCACGATGCTACTTGACCAACATTGCTGTGTAGCAACTTGATTATCACACAAAACCATGTCTCGCAACACTCCCCCTTGCTACGCAGGCAATCCCATGATGGCATTGCACAACTTGCTATGCCTTGCACTCACTAATGGCTTGGTAAGCACATCAGCAAGCATGTTCTCCGTCGCACAATATTGCACCTCGATGTCTCCGCTCTCCACCTTCTCCCGACAGAAGTGGTACCTCACGTCCATGTGCTTGCTGCGTCCGGTCGTCATGCTATTCTTGCTGAGTGCAATACAACTCTGATTGTCCTCGTGAATTGTGATGGGAGACCCGGAGTCTTGGTGAAACTCGTGGAGTAGTTGCTTCAAAAACATCGCCTCCTGAGTGGCGGCAGTCAGCGCCATATACTCTGCCTCCGCTGTCGACAACGCCACAGTTTGTTGCCGCTGGCTTTTCCAACTCACCGCTGCACCGTTGAGCATGAACACATACCCCGTGCGAGAGCGCCGCTCGCCAATATCACTCGCGTAGTCAGAATCTGACCATCCTACCACCTTTGATGAGGGTGCGCCACCGTACATCAACACCGACTCTGCGGTCCCCTTGAGGTAGCGAAGCACCCTCTTGGCTTGCTCCCAATGTGACTGAGAGGGGTCGGACATGTACCTACTAAGGTGGCTAACAGCCATGGTGATGTCGGGCCGTGTGCTTACGGAAGCATACAACAAGCTACCGATCAAGCTTTGGTACGGCACTAGACCGGGAGGCAACCTTGATGTCGACGTCTCCACACAATTGCTCAAAGCATCGACCGCCATAGGTGAGCCCACTGGCTTGCAGCCCATCATGTTGAAGCGCTCCAACATATCTAAGACGTATTGCTGTTGTCCAATCCTGATGGTGCGGCTGCCACGATCACGCTCGACTGTCATGCCAAGCAACCAAGACACTGGACCGAGGTCTTGCACGTTGAACCTTTCGCCGAAAGCCGACTTGAACCCAACGATGAAGCTACCCGCTGGTCCGACGATGATGCTGTCGTCCACGTACAACGCCAAGACATAAAGCTCACCCTCCTTGATAAAGACGTAAATGCCGGGATCCACCTTGGATTGGGTAAAGCCATACTCCTCTAGCCATGCTGTGATGGTCTTATTCCAGTTCCTTGGAGCTTGCTTGAGGCCATACAATGATTTCTTCAACAAGCACACTCGCTCCTCTCCATTGATGTCGAAGTGACGGAATCCTTCCGGCTGCCTCATGTAGATTTCCTCCTCGATATCGGCCTCCAAAAATGCCGTCACCACATCAAGCTGCTCCACCTCCCAATCATTATAAGCAGCAAGCGCGAGCAACGTTCGAATAGAAATCACCCTCACTGTGGGAGCGAAGGTCTCGTGGTAGTCCACACCCTTCTCCTGAGTAAACCCGCGAGCCACAAGTCTTGCTTTGTACCTTGCAATCTGTCCATTGGCATCGCGCTTCAGCTTGAACACCCACTTGGAATCTACGAGTTTGCGACCGGCAGGACAAGGGACCAATGTCCAGGTTTTCCGAGATACAAGTGAGTCGTACTCGCTCTTGATAGCTGCCTCCCACTCCCCCGATTGGGGACTCCTCAGCGCTTGCTTGTATGACACCGGCTCTTGAACGGTCGGGCTGCTGGCTGACTTAATAGCTGCGGCACTTCCCGCAGTCCATCCATCTCCCGAAGCGCCCGCTGAACGGAGATTATACCTTGGACTGGGTACGCATTGCTGTGGTGCAGCAGTGGATCGAAGATTATACCTTGGCCGTGGAGTCTCCCCCGAATGCATGTCCCGTTCCTCTTCCGTCGACCCGGAATGCTGCCGCGACTCCCGTAGCGGCGACTCCCCCGAAGGTGTATCCGGTTCTTCGCTACACATGGTGCGCGGGATGCTGTCCTCTTCATCATCATTGCGTTGCTCCGCATTGCTCTCCCCCATGGAGAGGACTGCAGCCTCATCGAACACCACGTTGCGGCTGCTCACCACCCGACGAGTAGCAGGATTGTACACCAACCACGCAGGTGATTCGGGAGCATAGCCCACAAAGACACCCTTCCACGCGCGATCGTCAAGTTTGCGGCGTTGAGACTTGTCAACGTGGACATAGGCCGGACAGCCGAAGACCCGCATGGAGCTCAAATCAGCTCGTCTACCGGTCGCCAAGGTGAAAGGTACACCGCCGGCTCCGCTACTATGCACACGATTGCGGACATGCACCGCAGCGGCCATCGCTAAAGCCCAATACGATTTTGGCAGCGCGGCTTGCCGGATCATTGACTGCGCCATCGGGACCAATGTCCCCCACTGCCGTTCAATACGGCCATGTTGCCAATGCGCGTAAGGGGCAGTGATCTCCACAGCGATGTTGAACTCATCCAAGAGGTTTCGGAAGGCAGCACCTAAGAACACCGTGTCATTGTCCACCCGAAGACGACGAACCGTGTGCCCCAGAGAACGGATGGTAGTCAACATGCGACGGAACGAGGCGGGAGCCTCATCCTTGGAGCGGACCGCATCATGCAGCATGAAACGGCTCCGGAAATCAACCGCACACAAGCTGTACCGCCGTCCTCCCAAGGATGGAACACTCATAGGACCGCAGAAGTCTAAGCCGAGGACCTCAAAGACACCAACGTTCCGGTCAGCCGGCTCACGAGAGATACGGCGGACGTGCGACTTACACACAGCACACGTCTCACAGAAGCCCAACTTCTCCGACGCAGAAAACGCCACACCCTCCACCTGAGTGGCCAAGAGCCCGTCCAATTGCGACTCGCCAAGGTGACCGAGTCGGGAATGCCACAACCGTTTTTCCGATGGCGCAGTGGCGACCGAAGCGGTAGGATTCAACGAAGCAACCCGCGCCGGCAACCACACCAATAAATGCGCGCGCTCCAACGGAACCACCACGCCACCACCATGACCGGCATGAAGACGAAGGTGGTCCACGGGATCAGCTAACACCACAGAATGACCTTGTCGCCGAGCTTGGGTGAGGCTGAAAAGTCGATGGTAAGACCACGACGCACGACGGGATAGCTCAGGAACGTGGAGCACATTCTTTAGCGTGGCAGGAATCTCCTCTCCATCTTCAGCCTTCACAATGATTCGGACCGAGCCCACTCCAACAGCGCGGGCGCTGATACCCTTCACCCAAAGCCGGTCGGTGAGCGCTCGATACTCACAGAAGTCACGGCGCACACTAGTCATGTGATGGCTGGCGCCGCTGTCGGCCAACCACATCCACGTTTCCCCATCGCGCTCGAACATGTGTCGAGCCTCGGAGAATGGCCTCGCAGGGGTGGCTGTCACGTCCATGACCGCCGGAAAAGCAACCGGGGAGTCCATTTGCGCAGAGTTACCTCCGGTGTTGTTGACGGGGCACTCGGACCTGCGATGGCCCTTCTTACCACAGCCATAGCAAACACCACGAAAAATTCTCGCTCCGCCTCTGCCATATGAGGTACGACGAGTAGTCGCAGCTCCTTGAAGAGATTTCAGTTGGTCTTGGAGCTCGGAGACTTGCCGCTTCAAAAGTTCAGTCGTTGAGTCATCATGAGACGCTGCAAAAGCCGTAGGCGTTGGGGGCTCCGTTGAATGTGATTGCGCACGACTCTCGATGCGCATGCCCTTTTGACGAAGATCACGCTTGACGGTATCCATGCTGAGGTCGTGTACGTCCCACGTGTCGGTGATGGAGTGGTATTCGCTGCGCAGGCCCTTCACCAAGTACATGATGATACGCCGGTCGTGGACGACGTCCCCAACTCGGGCAAGCTGTCGTTGCAGTCGAACTAACCGGTTCAGATATTGAATGCCGCTCTCGCCGTCCGCTTGCGGCGTCTCCAAGTCCTGCAATAGTTCCGTACACCGGTAAATACCATCGTCCTCATAATGATTGACTAACGCAGTCCATGCAGTGTGGCCGCAGGTCTTGTCATCCTCGCTAACATTCTCGATAATAGAAAGGTCGTCCTCCGGCAGCGCAAGAATCAATGTGGAGTACATGTCGACTTGTTGTTGAGAGGAAGCGGCACCATCCGACGACAAAGCCGGAGCCCACTTTTGCATCAAGCCAAATGCACGAAAACGTTTCTTCCACACGTCAAAATCTCGTCTCTCCCCACTGAACTTGGGTAGTTTCACGGAGTCCATATCAGGTACGTCGGATGCGCTCGCAAGAGCACCAGAAAATCAGGAAAACTGCCAACAAGAAAAGCACCAAGTACCGGTGAAGAGGCGGGCAACACGGCTCAGAAAAGGAGACGACAAAGGGCTGACCGAAGACGCAATTGTACTCCCGGAGTCTATACAGCCAAGGCAATCAGAAACGAGTCTCAGAAGGTCGGTCAAGTGACGTCGTACAGGAGTGCTAGTACACTTGTGGTAAGATGCCTTTCCAAAAATTCAGCCGGACCACTATCGGCTTTCACGAGAAAAGAAACTGGCGGGTGACAAGCTCCGGAAGCGAATAAAATTCCAGAAAGCGCCAAGCTATAACAAAGAAGAGCAAGCCGATCTTCACGTCACACGAGTCGGCGTTCGGGGGTTGAAGCCGGCTCCAAGCGACACAAACAAGTCGCTACCAGCCGGGTATCGAAGTAAAGCTACAAACACAAGCAAGAGCCAGCCACTTTGTGAGCCAGCCGCACCTCACGTATCGTGCGACACCACAAAGGTCTACCACTCTTCGAGAAGCAAGCTCTAGGTTCCAGTCAAGACAAATGACTCCAACAACTAGCAGCTAGAGGGCCCATAACCTGTCAAAGTTGAGGGGGCAATAAGGAATGCTTACACTCGGTGAGTGACACTGCATGTCATCTCACCTTCAGCAAGTGCCTAGCACTTGCCTATCACAGGACACGCACTCACCTTGTGGTGAGCACACGCCAACATATATTCTGAGCCTTTAGATGATATCTAACGCTCAGCAACTTGCCACCATCAGCAACCTAATCCTCTCTATTGTTGATTGGCTTATCATCTCATAGTGCTGAGTCACAGCCGTACTATCACGATGCTACTTGACTAACATTGCTGTGTAGCAACTTGATTATCACACAAAACCATGTCTCGCAACACTAGCCCCGCGCGAATGTGCGTGATTTTAAAACCATACAATCATAAATTGGGTGTACTAGGGCCAGGGTGACATCGGACGGCGGGTATGACGACAAGTATATTTTCTTGGGAGAAGAGCTTATATTTTCAACTTAATTTGCCGCACTCGGACACCGTACGGCAGAGTTACGGTATTTCATGCCTCCCAAATTGTGTGACTTTGGCCACAATCCCTCCCACGTCAAGCATCTTAATGGCACATGCCATCGCACTCACGTGCTACCATGCTCGCTTACTACATTCTGGGATCATAAAAACCGCGTGCTTTGTCGCCGATTTCGGGAGTATTCACCAGCCAAAGTGTGGAAACCCAAATTCCGGGGCGCTTGAACAAGAAGGGTGTGCCCCAAAATCGAGGTTGGGCCACAAACCCTAGCGCGTAGTCGTGACGGCCCGTAGTTGTGCCCAACTTCCCCCTTAACTTCGCCGGCAACGCAAGCTTCGGCTTTCAACGAGTTAAAGTACAACCCCAGAAACCATATTATGTTAATCGCCCGACCTCTGCGAAATGATAAAGCATGCCCATATATTTCCCTTGTAACGGATTTTAATGGAAGAGTGCAGGTTATCGCATGAGTTTCAGGGATTGAGTGCCAAACATTCTTATTTGACTCCATGTTTCCCCGCAATGTTTTACGCGCCTTGCACGTGTGACAAGTCCACATTTGACACTTTTATTGATTGCCACAATGGGCAGCGATATTGGTGCTTCCTCATGATCTGATGCATGCGCATGTAACCTTCCCCTTCGCTGCTACAAATAAAAATTGGAAACAAATTAAAGTACAACACGGACGTATATCTATTTGAATGTATAGCGCGGGTGATTTGTAACGACGTTCGCTAAGTCATAGGCATGTGGAAGTGGGTAAACCCTCACAAGAGGTGGTGTTAATCTAATCAACCCTCACAAGTGGTTTAAATTTAATTATTACAGTATACAAACGCACTCTTCGACGGGCTTCGCGCGCCTCGAGCTACATTTGTGAGTTGCAGAGTGGCAAGAAAACGGTACTTACATGTTATTTAAGGAATTTTTTTATCAGAATAACGGATGTCTGTGCTAATCCCTAACTACGTTTCGCCGCTCTTTTCCTTCATCTTGGTCTTGTTTTTTTCTCAACTTTGATATTGCGTGTGCTACAGCCCTCACACATAATACACCAATATCCCAGCAACCAAAGGTTGAGGGGCTAGTCATGTTAACGGATTCGCGACGCTTCGATGTCACATTATGGGGCCTCTCATGGTTTTCTTGCACTTCTTTGGTGATGCTACCACTGCGGCATGTGATGCTATGTGATATGTCCACATTTACATTGAGCGTCCTTATTATTATGATGGCACGGCAGCCATGTCCAACGTATTCGATTGTATATGCATTTAAGTTGCACAATCCGACTTCCGACTCGTTGCGCTATCAGACCGCCGAACTCAATACGCTCCCGAGGTCATAGACATTTTCATTGTAACAATATTTCGTTCAACCACCCCCTCCCTCATCGGAACACTCAATTACTATCGGTCACATGGGATTCGTCCTTGCTTCTCAGGTCTTTTATCATATCTGATGCAAGGGGAATAAGGGGGGGGTGGGGGGGGGGGGAGGGGCAAATGTAAAGATACAAGCGTCAATTTCGAATGCATTTCGGTGAATAGTTATGCGAATGATACCCATGGTCTTGCTGTACGAGGCAACTGAGATTTGGGACCCGCAGCAAGGCGATGACAATTCCTTGAAGTAGATGTGCATTTATTTTTGATGTTCACCGGTAGCCTTTTCCGAGTCCTACCTCCTTTCTTTCCGATCTAGTACGTCCTCGAACGGCGTTCCCCCTTCGGTGGTACGCCTCGTCAAGCCGGTCTTCGAGGAGCTTGTCGGTTGCGTTTTGTCTTTCCGCGGTAGGGCCACCCAAGGGGCTTCCGCGGAAGCGGCTTGGGCGGCGTTGCTTTTATTCCCGCGCTTAGTTTTGCGCCCCATGGCTGACTTCACTTCTGCGGGGCATCTGCCCCTTGACCCGGTCGCTGATTACCGTGACAACCGCTTAGCCCATTGGGCGTCTGGAGATATCGATACATTGTTTTCCGCCGCTCGCGCCCACGCATCCCTTACCAATGGGCGGGCACCGCCACCTACCCCACTTTCGAGGGCCGGTACCGACCCCATCTCCCCTTCGCAACCCTTTCATAACGGCGTCTCGGCCAAGGTCGCCAACCGGGCGGCTAGTCAAGCTGCGGTTAGGGAGTACCGTTGTGCTATGGAGTCCCTAAGCTCCAACCCCGTTGCAAGTGGTCGTGGGGTGCACGAGGAATTATCACGGTTGCACCCACAAGACGATGACGACCTCGCGGACGTGCTGCCGGATCCCTTCTCCCTCCCTCGTATCAAACTCCGTGCTTCGGAAGTTGATATTATGGAGGTCGTTGCTAGATGCCCTCGAAAGTCTAGTCCTCACGTCGACGGTTGGAGGTTTGAAACTCTTCGCGCGTTGGGTTCCCCTTGCACTCTCACCGGTTTAGCCGAAGCCATCGTGAATGCAGAGGTTCCACCCGGCATTGCCTCATTCCTTGCCTCTGCCACTCTCATCCCGCTAGACAAGCTTGATCCCGAACAACGATGCGCACAAGAGCAAGAACTTCGCGACCAAAAGGGGACGTTGCGCCCGATTGGAATTGGCTCCGTTTTAGTTCGTTTCGCGAATCGCGTGCTTCTCGCCGTAATTGGTGACGAAGTGTCTCAATGGCTGGCTGCTCGGCACTAATTTGGGGTCGGCGTCCGCGGCGGGCTTGAGATCATACAGTTCATGGTTCGAGCCGCGCTTGACGCTTCACCGCAATGGGCGGACATGCCAGGCGATGCATACAACGCGTTCAACGAGTTCTTGCGGCGTCCCTTGTTTGAGGAGTTGTCAGCAAATCCCGCGCTTCGACCGCTGCTCCGCGTCGCTACTATGTTGTATGGCCGTCCATCTACCTTGTACGTTTACGACTCATAAAATGCTCACGGCCCGGCCATGCGCATCCCGAGTACCCGTGGAGTCCATCAAGGTTGCATTCTCGGGGCCATGTTCTTCGCAATAGTTGCCTCCTGGATATACAAACAATTGGCTGCGATTGCCCCAAACGAATCCGTTGTCTGCGGTTATTCAGATGATGGTCACTTCTTGGGACCCCCTGCGTCTCTCGTGACTATTGGCGACGCTATGCCGGAGGCGTATGCTAGCGTCGGCCTCACAGTAACCATCCGCAAAAACTGTTTGTATTCCCCTTTGGGTGTCGGTGATGCTTTCGATAACTTACCCAACGGCCACATCATGCGGGGAGTAAATGTCTCCACGAAAGGGACGAAAGTATTGGGAGGGCCAATGGGTACATCGGATTTTGCTCGAGACGTGTTTGAAACGGCCTTAAATAAGTATGAGGCCTACGGCGAGCGTCTAAGGGGTCTAGCGGCTCACCGGCACTCTCACACTGCGCTTCGTATCCATCAACATTGCAACCGCCGCTTCGGACACTTTGCCCGTACAGTCCCCCGAGGTCTTGGCATGGGCGAGGGCTACGGCGACACCGTCGTGACCTTCCTCGAGCGCGCTGACAATGCCACCCTAGATGTGGCGGCTGAGATATTGGGCCTCCCCGCAGCTAGCCTACCCCGCAACACTCGCTCCGAGATGTCTCTTCCCATACGTTTCGGAGGCATGGGGGTGGGGGACTTGGTTGCCTTGGCGGACGCGGCCCATGTCGGAGCGACCGGTTTGGCAGTGGGCTCAGCTATCCGTTTCCTTACATCACAAGATGCTCGCGTGCGCTTGGACTCCCAAGATGAAGTTCCGATGGAGCCGACCATGTATGGACGGCTAGCGACTGCTATGACCATAGCAGTGTCCCGAAGGCACGGTACACCGGACGGAGACGACGGCGACAACGCATCCATGTGGTCGTTAGAACTCGCTTAGTCGTGGGCGCGCTTAGATGCTGCGTGCGGTTCTCACGCTCTCGCCGAGTCTGAACCCTTGACAACCACAACCTTAGCGATGCTCCCCCCGCAACGTCCAACGGTGGCTCGCGCAGGCTGCGTAGCTGAAGCCCGATCAAACAACGAGCAGATTTCTCTGTCCCTTGATGGCCTACCCTCGCTCGTACCCCTTTCTGCGTTTGCCACGGACATCTTTCCAAAGCTACAAGCCGACATCAGTGAGCGCGTCAACTTGCTTCGCTTCGCGAAGCTCGCTCCCACGTTTTCCAACCGCGCTCGGCCGGAGTCTAGGCGTTTTGTATCTCGTCTCGGCCACGGCGCCCTTGCGTTTTTTACTTCAGACCCGCCTACTTCCGGCCGCCTGGGCGAGCTCAGTGACAAGTTCTCTTAGCAATACGACGCAGTTTTCCGCGTCGCGGTCTGTCGCATCTTCGGCCTACCCTCATCCCGCATCCTCTCTACTCTACGCTCCCCCACTGCTTGTGCTTCTTGCCATCTCTCGGTTCAAGCTAAACAATTTCAATTTATGCGGGGTGCGTTCTCGTCGGCGGGTGTTGACATGTCGGACGATGCGTGGGCCATTGCTTTCGCGGACCATTTGGCTCGATGCGGCAGAGATGCTTCGGTCCACACCGCTCACTCTTGGTTAGTGACGGCCCTCGCGGAAATCATCTCCGAGGTTCGTGGCGCACTCGGGGTTGGCGTCGAGCTTCTCACAAATCCTACGATATTAGTTCAATTCCCCAACGGCAACGACGGTCTCCCCGCGGATGTGGGTGTCTTGCACTATCACGGCATCCGAGGCTCAAAATTTGCCCTTAATGCCGTGGTTTCCGGTTTGTTCGGCGTTTCTAGCCCCCCGTCACCCGAAGTCGCTCTCCGCCGTGCTGAGAAGACCAAGTTCGAGAAGTACTCCGAAGGGGTTGAGGAGTCGCCCCGACATCCGTTTCATTCCCTTTGCTGTCACGGAATTCGGTACTCTCGGCGGCCACGCCACGGCTTTCTTGACGGAGCTAGCCAAGCAGGCAACCGCATCTAAAGGGATGCATGTGGCGGGCAAGTTGTTGGCCTCCTGGCGTCGAAAGGTCTCTCTCGCCGTCCATGTTGCTCACGCGGACACCGTCTTGCGCGGTTTGTCCGCCGCTGCGGACGGCGTGGAGGCCGCTTCTTCGTTGGCCGGGATGCCTTATCTTGCCACGGCGCTCTTCACCCGCGCCATGGGCCGCAAGCGTCCCCGTGCTTCCTCGAGCGGTGCGTGAGGCGCCGCTTGTCGCCTCCACGTGTTGCATTCTCGGCGTGGCCTTGGAGTTTCCTTAGTTTAATATGCTAGGTTTGTGCACAATGTAGTGCTTTCCTTTTGCCGTGCTTTGGATTATGTGATCCTCTTGTCACTCTTGCCCTTTTGTTTCCCCTCCCACTTTCCCTGTCCGTGCTCATCTTGTTCTTCGTGTAACCAATTCACCTGTAAGGAATTTCTATTATAATCATTTTCACATTAACTTGGCCGTCATCATGGGCTTCGAAACATTTGCCAATAATGAGTTCTGCTCTTTCAATTACAAGCGAATAGCGACCTATTGATGGAGGGCGTTTCAAGAAGATGACAACGCGTAAACTGTTTCGTCTCTGCCTGAGTTAAGTAGTTTCGTCATCGTTCAGATTTGCGCCGTACTGCGTAGAATGGCGTTCGCTATTAGCTACTCATACTTCCCATGGGCAACAGGTGCACAAGAATAAGCGCTGTCGCTCGACCTTTGCCGCAAATCGGCGACGACGATCGCGCTATCCAGTAGCGTTCTTTTTTAAAGTACTATCCGTCACAACCAGCAGCTTGGAATGCCAAAGACACAAAGCCCAAGAACCACTCACTTAAATTCTCACAGCAACCGAAGGCTTTCCATCAGCCATGCACTTCCTAGTGGGTTCGACATAGCCTCAACGCCGTTGTCGTTCGCGTCCGCTGTCAGTTCGCCGCCGACAGGTATCTGTAGAGCAATCGTACCATCTGCCGAACGAATGTATTTCATTCGTACACTACCCGTACATCCGACCTGTCGCTGTGAGGCCTCCGCTACCGTCTCAGCAGCCGCTGTCAGCAGCGCCAGATCAGCTGACGCCCTGGAAGCTCTGCCAAAGCTGTTCAGCCGAAGCGCGGCACTACGTACCAACTGCAGCAGCTCCTCTGCACTCTCCGCTGGACGGTCGTACACCAACGGGTACAGCGCCCTCACCAAGTCCGCTGGATCGGCTGTGTACTGACACGAGCGAAGTCGAGCGTACAGCTCGTCCTTCTCCTTCACCTCCTTCTCACTCAATGCGTTGGTGATGCTCGCGGTGTCGGTGTATAGCCACAGTGGCCGCCGCTCTGGTGCCTTGAACACAACTTTCCTTCGAATACCCTTCGCCAGCTCCTCTTCTTCCGCTCGTACCGCCTCCAATCCGCTGTTAGCACCGCCATCCTCGACCGACGCTTCCTGCGTCACGACGACGAGAGCGGAGGCGTTGGCGTACTCCTGCAGCGTCCAACCCCGTTGATGATAGCGATTTTTTTCGAGCTCCAGTGACCTTAACGCCAGCGTCAGCCCCGCGCTCGCGTACACCGCCATCATCCTTGCCAGCAGCGTCGCCTGCACGGCGGCGTGGCCGTCGCTCTGCGGCACACTCAGGTGATCGATCCAAACGTACGCACAATTACAGGTGCGAAGCTCGAGCAGCAGTTGCTCAAGTTGCCAGCGCGGCATGTTCACACGGCAGTCGCTGCAGAGGTGCGCCGTCTCTGCCTGCCATCGGTAACTGACTGCCAGCTGGAACCATTAAGGCGCCACAAACACCCCGAATTACTTAGTAAACGGTTGAGAAGTGAGAGCTGTGAACAAGCAGGTTACACCTGAAAGACGTTTCGAGGGCGCACCGTCTCTTGCATCCTTAGCATTGTCGCTTTATATCGACGGACGCTACCGACTTTGCAGGTATGTCCGGTAAGGTACGCGTCCACGACGGACGCCAACTCGCGGGCATCGACGACGAGGCCGAAACCGGCCCGACCACCGCTGAGGTCGCGGAAGTTGGCGGGCGCGTCACGCGCGATAGCGAGCAAAATTAACGCGGCTCCACGGAGTAGCCAAGCACACGACTGGTACGCGCGGCTTGCCTCCAGCGCGTCATTACACCACATAAAGGTGTTGAGGAGGACGAGGACCATTTGATAGTACCGTTTGCTCGCTTCGCGCGTGCCTGAACGCAAGCCTCCTGCTCGCGCCTCGGCCTCCGATTGATTCCGCACAGTCTCAACCTCTGCAACATCCGCATATTCCGCTGACTCTTCGTCCTCAATGCACACCACACGAGTAGACCACTTACCTGACCGAAAAGGTAGTATGTGGACATTGTTGAACCACGCGATGGTAAATACCAGCGCAAAAAACAGAGTGACGGAGAAGGCAGCGAATCCGAGGAGCTCCTCACGGCTGGCTTCGAGCTTAACAGCACGTGTGTTGGTGTAGATCCCCTGCACCGACACGCCCGGCCCGAGCACAAGCTGCGTCCAGAAGAATGCCGGCAACCGCTGCAAACGAACATCGCCCACCACGGATGCTGCCTCGATACTTACTCGCGACCACGCTCGGCGTGGGATGAATAAAAATGCCGCTTGCAAATAAAGTATGGCGCCCCCCGTCAGAGTCAGCATAGGCCTCATCACTATCCACGCCATTCGACAGGGAGACCAGCCCTCACCGCAGGTGGCGTTGAGGTACAGCTCCACTGCTCCCGGCCAACCTTTAACACCCTGGGCTGGATTCGCTACCTGAAGTGCCGTATGTAACGATCCGACAGCAAGCGTAGCGACGAACGTGAGCAGCAGCGCCCAATCCTGTGATGTCCGAAGCACTTGGGCGCATTCGCGGAAGACGTCCTGGACAAAGGGGGGTACGCACCGGTTGTTCAAATGATCTCAAGTACAGGTTTTGCAGGAATCCATATAATTCATTTGTAATTTTGCGCCCCACAATGTAGGACAGGCAAGTAAGCCCGCACACGTACCCTGTACAGGCGGCGTTTTGCAAGTACAGGAACCCGTACCAGCAGCTTGCGGCGGGCGTCATACGGGTCCCGTATCACTCGTATATGATTGCTTGTCGCGATTTTTTTTGTTTTTATTTGTCGCGATATCTTGAAATCAGTTAGCGATACGTACGGGTACCGATATTGCCAGGTAGTATATATATCGTACTACCGGGGTGCATGTTGGTACGGTTTCTACGGTCCACGTACATCGTATACGTAAGCAAGTGCATGAGTGGGTCGCTATGGATGATGGTGGGCAAGCTTACTTTGGAGCTGGCCATGGTCCAGCTGTCCCTGGAAGCGAAGCGGCGAAACACGGTATTGGGGTTTCGGGAGACGGCACGGTCAACGCAGATTTCAAAGTAGCGGATCCCGCACAGCAACACGGCAGGGGCAACCACCAGCAGTGATTTCAGAGTTTGGACTCGAAAAATAACGGCCATGTCGTCGCAGTCCAAGCCGTCAGCGGCGCACGCCCGGAACTCAGCCAGCAGAGTAAGCGCAATCGTGACGACGATGAGGCTAATAAACTGTCCCCATAACAAGTGCCGTGTAAATGTTCCGGGAAGGCGGTGCTTCGCGAGCCAACTTCCCGGCGGTGACATCCTCGAGACAGTAAAATCGGCAGTCCGCTGCTGTGTACTGGGTACTTCGATAACGGACGGGGGGGAAGCCCGGCGACGAAGTCACATAACACCTACCACGCACAGCAGGACACGTAATGCTTACGGAGGATTGCAGTAGCCCTTTTTACGAGTTGGCTCCGAGACTCCAGCTTGCGCAGTGATAAGTGATCTATTGTTCAGTGGACGGCGGTCTCAGTGGGGTTGCGTGTCAAGTTGCGGCCATGCGCGGGAGGCGGGTCTGCTCTCGCCTGCCGAGGTAAAAGTCGCATAATAGAGGACTGGCAAATATTAATTACAAATAGATATTTTACATGTCATATAATAGAAATATGAGCCGATATTGCTTACAAATAGAACCTGATGAGCACGGACAGGGAAAGTGGGAGGGGAAACAAGAGGGCAAGAGTGACAAGAGGATCACGGAATCCAAAGCACAGCAAAAGGAAAGCACTACATTGTGCATAAACCTAGCAGATTAAACTAAGGAAACTCTTAAGCCACGCCGACAATGCAACACGTGGAAGCGACAAGCGGCTTTAGGGTTTATCGTTCTAAAGAAATATCGTTCTATGTTAAGCCTATTTCTATATCCAGAATTTGGTTACAAGAAGAACAAAGATGAGCACGGATATCCGGAATATCATAAAAGAATTCGAATAAAATAAAATAAATATGATACTTGTCGTTTTCGGTTATTGATGTTCTTTTTGCTTGGTGGCCTCCACCGCTTTTTCTTTTAAGAAAATGTTTTAACATTTCATTACTTATGTTAATCAATATTTGTGGTCATATTGGTAATATAGAGGTTTGAATTACAGGGCTAAATTACGAAGTGGCCGGCGTTACCTCCGACGTTACAAGCGTTACCTCCGACGCTACATCTCCCCTAACGGTTCAAGCGCCCACGCGCGCACGGACAGTAAAATGTCCGCAAACAATATAACGCACCAGCACCGATTGTGTGTCCACCTTCTGCCTTTTGCGAGAGCTATCGCTCACGCAAACGGCATCGTGGCTCTTGCTAGCCACGCAAGGTGTTGATCACTTGAGTCTCCTACACGACGCACGAAAACACACTCCTTGAGTTAAAATGGCGGACCGCCTGGTATTGCCTACCGACCTCTACCCCGTTGCGCCCGGTGACGCGCCGGAACAGCAGCCATACCAGCTGCAATTGCTGACACATATTGTAAAGCAGTTAGCAGCCCATGTCGAAACTCTATCCGTCGCAGCTGCGCCAACAAAGCACACTACTTCAGCCATCCCCACAGCCGATTCCGACAGCGCTGCGGGTGGACGACTCGAGCTCGACGCTCTACTAGCTGATAGTACAAACACCCCTCTAGAGTACATCGACCCTAGAGAGTGGTCATCTTTCGCGTCCCGTACGTTCGCGGACTGCCTACCCCCCTCCGGCACAACAGTCCCGTGCCTATCGAACCCTCGACACCACGAGGCCGACAAATGTGTTACGGACAACGCGAGAATCTCCTCCCGCGACGAGTATCGACACCTACTCTGCTATGGTGTATTTACGGCCGCCGCTAACGCGGCACTCGAAACTGCTGTGGAAACGATTCGCGCGGTCACCTCTACTCCCAACGAAACAACCTACGCCTTCTCACTCGTCGACGCAGCGCTACGTACTCATCAAGCAGTGGCCTCAGCGGGGGAAGCGCGACTCACCTATATTAGGCGCTTCAAGGCCAATAAGATCCTCACCGGCGAAGAACGCGTCGCGGAGTGTCTCGTCTACACACGTTGCTTCGACTCATTCGCCTCCGTGGAGGCAACGTCGTCGACGGAATCTTGTCAGCCCTGGAGGACAAACGACTCGAAGCCAGCATCATAGCAGTTGCAAAAGCGCAAGCAATTGCACAGTTCAAGGCCGACAAGCCCAAACCAGACAGACCGGACAAGCCGCACGACAAGCCGGACAAGCCGGATAAACCCCAAGCCAAGCCTTAGGACCGCACGGGCGGCCGCCCCCTCCCCTCTACCTACAAGGCACACAAAAAGACCGAGGCCGACAAGGAGGAATGACGGGGTGACCCGCCGCGCCGATTCTTGCACACGAGATTCAACCTACATGCGTCATCGCGTGCGGCGAAACTGGCAAGCCTGGAAAGATATCGGCGCGAACGGTCACGTCTTGCAGTGGATCCGGGAGGGCGTTACTATTCCCTTCCTAAATACCGACCCCCACCTCCGTTCAACCAAGGCATCTCACTAATAGACGCTACCCCCGAGCAACTCACCTTCATCGAGGCCGAGCTCGCGCGCTTCGTGGAGACGGGAGCCTAGGAACGCACCATATGCAGCAAATACTTATCCAGACTTTTCTCTGTCGCCAAGCCCGGCAACACTCAGTGGCGATTTATCGTCGACCTACGACACATGAACAACTTCGGCGTCAGAAAGCGACTACGGATAGAGTCTCTGCTAGGCGTACGCCATCTCACGAGAAAGGGCGACTGCATGTTCTCCTTCGACCTCAAGGACGGGTTCTACGCGCTGGGCATCGTGCCAGAGCAGCGCGACTTCCTAGTAGTAACCGTTCGCGGCCAAGTGTACCGATTACCTGGCCTCCCGATGGGCTGGTTGCTCAGCCCATACCACTTCTACGCATTTACGGACACATTCGTACGACACCTCCGACAACCAGACCCCGGTGGGTTTACGGCACATCAAGGGAGGCGTACACATCTCGACAACGACAGACCAAGCAAGCGCTTCCTACGACATACGCGGTGGCGCGGAGCAAAAAAATCACCTTTCGTGGACGACTTCCTCCTCTTCGCCGCCACTCGTGCGCTCGCTCTAGCGCTCCGTCAGCGCGTCGACCACCTCCTAACCAGTCTTGGCCTTCTCCGCCACCCCTCCAAGGGTTTTTGGGAGCAGACGCAATACGGCCACCACATGGGCATCGACATCCACACATGTACATGTTACTTCTTCGCCCTAGCGGAAAAGCTTCAGAAGCTCGCCAAACAAGCTCGACACCTAATGCAACGTGCAACAAGAAACAGCAAATGGCTCCCTATCAAGGAACTCCAGTCATTCGGTGCTCAGGCGAAGTACCTTTTTCTTGCTACCCGGCGGCAAGATTCTTCCTACGCGAACTCCACTCCGTACTTGGCGACAAGTGGGGAAGCCGCGTCCGCCTCACCCCGCAACTCTGTCGCGATCTACATTGGTGGACACATGTACCCAACCACGCAAACGGCAAGAACATACACCGCCCGGTTGAGTCAGCGTACATACACAGCGACATTTCGGGGTATGATTGGGGGCATGATGATTGAACGGCAGACTCGAAGCGCGCGGCTTCTGGGGACCAGAGGACGAAAACATCACATTACCTGGAAGGAACTAAAGGCCTTCCGTCTGGCCGTCCTTAGCTTCTTGCCACACCTAGCTGGCCGCAACGTCCTCCTCCACGAAGACAACCATGCAGTCCGCCACGTCCTTGCCGGCCTGACGTCCCGCTCCCCAGAGATGATGACCGAGTTACGCCGCCTGTGGTACATGTTGGACACCAACAACATCCACATCAGGCCCAAGTACATCCGTTATGCGGCAAACACGTGGGGAGACAAGCTCAGCCGCCACCTCGACAGCGACGACTGGCAACTCGACCCCTCTATGTTCCACGAAATGGGCACACAATTCGGCCCGCACACAATCGACTGGTTTGCGTCGGCTCTCAACACGCTATTGCCTCAATACAACGCGAACTGGCTCGACCCATCGTGCGAAGCAGTGGACGCCCTTCACCTCGCCGATTCGTATTGGCGAGAAGAAAACCATTGGCGCAACCCGCCACGGCCCTTGCTACCCGACCTCGCCCAGAAACTACAGCAAAGCGGCGCAACAGCCACGGTGGTCGCCCCCCGTTGACAAGGAAAAGCGTGGCATCAAGCCCTTACCGAATTGGCGTGCCACGAGACGGTCCTGCCGGCCCACGCTCACTTGTTCCGTCCCGGGCGGCGGCACGGACGCGGTACACTCGGCAAGCCTCACTGGCCCGTCACTGTCTTCCGGATTCCCTCCCGGCCTAGTTGTACCTCCGACGGGGCGCTGTCAGTGCTACCCTGACCGTGTTCAACACTCGACACATCATGCTAGCATTCCAAGCGTACCCCACCCGAGCAGCAAAAGTCCTCTACAAGGTGGAGGTGACATGCTGCGACAACCCATGGGCCGCCACGATGCGCCCCTACATGCAACGCCTATTGGGCACTGACAGCCTTGGAGCTCAAACGCTCGACTTACTGACCGCCGCTTGGGCGAAAAGTACGTCCGACACGTACAACAGCGCGATCAAACCGTAGTTCTAGTTTTGCGAGGAGCAAGGCCTACCGCCGCTAGCCGCAACAACCGCTACCATGGCCCGCTACATCGCATGGATCGGGGAACGTGGCACCATTAAGGCAACTAGTCTACAACCTTACCTCTCAGCAGTGAACGGCTTTTTCAAGGACCACGGCGCATAACCAGACGCACAAGGCGATTTGGTAGCCAAGGTCCGGCGGGGTCTCGCAGCGTCCCAAGTTTCCCTCCGTCCCCGCCGCACACGCATGTACCTGCCAACCCGGATTCTCGTATCATCGCTACGCCTGGCCAAGGACCTCCGCACACAGTTGACATGAATTTGGACTCATGCTCAAACGGGCCTCATTCTACTGATAAGAGCGTGTCTCGCGACGGTGCTCTTGGCCGCCTCTTTTTGTCGCGGGGGAGCGGGAGTTGAGTGCCGGTCGGGAGATCTGTAGTGTACTCCAACCGGTGGAATCCTCCTCTACCACGGAACGAGTAAAGGTCAACGGGGTACTTCCACGGAGCGAAAACTCCTATGTGAACTACCGGGCTCGGCTCACCCTGACATCGCGGAACTACTAAAGTACTTCGACGCTGCCCGTACCAAGTTCTCCGCCGGAAAGATACCGGACAAACGATGGGCCATTAGTCTGCACGAACCTAGGACAAACTGGACTGCGGACACCCCGACAACATGGCTACAACGGGTACTTCGTGCAGTACACGAGCAACCTCTGGGCGGTTTCGCGTGGACTTCGCACTCCCTACGAAAGGGTGCAGCTACTGCAACGTATAGTATCGGTACACCAATGCAGAAGATCAAGTTCTTCGGCGGTTAGGCGCGAGAATCGGACGTAGTCCTCGACTACATCGACCCAACAGTGCTCCCGTGCCCGGGAGCTTGGCAACTCCTTGGTTGGATGACCCCTGGCGGCGCCCCACCCAACGTGACACGCCAGTCGGCGACAGATGGCATAAGTGAGCCCCAACACAGCTTAAATGGTCATATTGGTAATATAGAGGTTTGAATTACATGGCTAAATTACGAAGTAGCCGGCGTTACCTCCGACGTTACAAGCGTTACCTCCGACGCTACATCTCCCCTAACGGTTCAAGCGCCCACGCGCGCACGGACAGTAAAATGTCCGCAGATGATATAACGCACCAGCAGCGATTGTGTGTCCACCTTCTGCCTTTTGCGAGAGCTATCGCTCACGCAAACCCACCCACCCAATTCCCTCTCACATTGCGTGTAGGGTGGCCCAAGGGCCACCAATACCAAATTCTGTAAGTGATTCACATATGGCATAAGTGAGCCCCAACACAGCTTAAACGAGACGTAACATGAAATATAAATACACCGCAGTATCATTGGCGGCTAGTGGCGATTATTCGATTTGTAACAATCCCATCAGAATGTATCCGTAGTCGAGACGGGTATATCACTATCGCGACAGGGATGATGATACTAGTCTAGTCCCACGTCCCGCGGGGGCCCCCAAAAAAAGAAACCACAGGTACCCGTACCAGTACCTCTACCTGAACCGTATACATCCTAGCGTCGTTTTTCCTACTCGTACCAGTACAAGCAACGGCGGGTACTGACTTATAGTGCAGCCTCTTTTTTTTACCGCATGTACCCGGGTACCAGTCATGTGAGCATGGCATGGTCACCGCTGCTCGAGCCTTCGGCCCGAGGGGTACGGACACTATCGCAAAACCCTCCGTGTATGATTTTCTGGGGGCGGCCGATCATGAGGATAAATGCCGCGGGACCACACCGCTCCTCCCGTCGCGACAGTCCTCCTCTCTGTTTCTCCCCTTGGGTTGGCTCGACCGCAACATGCTAGTCAGCACGCAGCAAGCGCCCTTCCCCTGCGCCGCTTCCCGGCTGTCCGCCGCCAGCCCCAACACCCTTTATCTACCGCTTATCCACCCGTCCCCTTTGTGCCAAAAACTGTTTCACTGATTCAGCCCCCGCCTCCTTACCAAGAGAGTGCATGAGAGTGTTTAGGCCCGAAAAAATACATCGGACATGCCGAGCTGGAGATCTTAGTGCCGGTGTACGGATGTTATGATTTCCGAAACCCTCCGTACATGACTTTCCGACAACTATTGATCGCGCGGATCGCAGCTGCCGGTGCCTCGTTTAGCCCCCTATTGTGCCAGGCATGGGACGGCTACATGGTTACACGCGCCCACGGTGTGGAGGTAGATGTAGGTGCCGACGGGCATGCGAGCGCACACCCCTCCGGGGCCGCCGCTGCGCCGCCGGCGGGCGCCTCGCGACACGTATTTTGAATCTTCTTGTTGTGGCACCTCAAAGTCACGCATCCGTTGAACACTTCTAAAACAAATTAGGTTGTCGACTGCAATCAAGCAAGGTTTGTGCGCAAGCGCACGGTAATCCCGCAAAGCAGGCTACTAGGGCCGACAAGCAAGTCATGCGCATACCGATATTTCCCCCCCCCCCAGAGCTCGTAGACCTCCTTGAGTAGTTCACGTACATTTGCCGGAATTATTGCGTGGGATACTGCAACATGCCCCGACCTACATTTTTCTAGCGACTCTCACCTCCGGAGGGATCCGCCACTTGGCGGGCGACAACAAATGTCTCCGATTAGCTCATTCACGCGTGCGTGCGTTGTGGTCGGCGCACACCCCCCGCCATGCCTCTCGTAAACATTGCACATCCTACGCATTGGTGCGCAATGGTCATGAATCGGCCAATAAGAACTACGTCCCTAATGGCAAGTACATCCACCCGAATATGGCTCCATCTCTAGCTGTGTGGCGCTTCATAGGTTGGCTCGTCCGGTCACGAAATATTGTTCGGACGTTGGTGATGGAGTGTGGATAGTATCGCTATGTATCTGCATATAAATAGATAAATTGTGAGGCAACGGATGGATAGAAATTGACCTTTTTGTCAAAATGAAAATGAAATGGATGATATGATTTACATCAATACCGAAAACTAGACTTGTTGATGTCTAACGGCAATCAAATGCTCAACCATTTAGGACACTTGAGAGCAATGACTGGGTCGGTTACTCAACGACCAGTTCCACATGTCGACACATATACCTACAATGTGTGCTTTTGTTCCTCAGGGGTTAAAAGCTGTAAGCAATCGTAGAAGCTGCCACCTACAGTCCTCTCCCCTAAGCGGTAATAGCAAAAATGTTTGCGTAGTCACTAAAATGAAGATCCAAATTTAAATCCACTTGTCAAGAATTCAAAATCAAAGTTATTGCTAGGACCTTCACAATGCACGGCCTGCTCCCACCGAACCGGAGTGCCGACCGGCCTAGGGCGATCGCCGTTCGAGAGGAGCGACGTACGTGCCAGCATGCTATGAAATGAAATGAAATGAATTGAAATAAAATTGATATTGTTTACAACATGTACCGGGTGAAATCGGCTATTGTCTATGGGCCCTCCTTGCTTTGCTTGTAAAAAGGTCGTACTTTCGCATGGGCTAGACCTTGAACCACTAATCCCAACCTCTCCATTGGCAGTAACGATACCGTTTGAAACATGCACGTAACCATGTATTTATTATTTCCTGATCTATACGTATTTTTCCGGATGCAGTATGAAAAAAAGTGTCGCTAGTCTCCACGATACACGGCCTGCTCCAGCCGCAACGGGGACGCTGATCAGCGAGGATGGTCACCTTGAGCTGGTCGAGGCGAACTTGCTTGACCTCGGCTCTTGTGCGACTCCGGTCGTGCCGGAGCTAAGGGGGAAAGGCATATGAAAACCCCCCTCGCTCAAGTCGTCGTCGGTCCCGTCTCGATCCGTGCTCCTCCCCGCCCGAGGTAGTAGTTGCTCCTCCTGACGCACCTCGCCACCTAGCCGAGTTTTCCTCCTCCTTCGGGGGATGGGAAGAGAAAATAACCAAGTTGAAGACGGCGTCCTGGTGGCTCTCATGCCCCCGTGCTGGATGTTTTGTTCTCATGTCCCTTGTCCTTGCTCCGTCTGTTTACAGCGCCTGTCTGATCGCGCTGTGGCCGTCCGTACCCTCCCCCGGTGGTTTACGTTGTCATGGGGCCGCCTCTATGAGCAGTATGCTAATACGATAACCCTAGGCACACTGCATGAGGCAACATGTCGATAAGCGGGTACCGACTAGGGGAGGGGTGGGTCGGACACAGGGATCGAGTCGCTCAACCACAAAAGATGTTAAGTACGGGAATATTTTTCCAAAAACCCCCCGTACCGGGGCTTTTCGGCGGCGGATGATTATAAGGACCGCCGCCGCCAGACCGTGTCGCTCCTCCGGCTGCGACCCACCTCCGTCCCACGTAGCTTCAGGCCTCGCCCCCAAGGGAGACTCAAAACTCTCTTTGAGCTTGCGACTGGTAGCGAGCGCCGTGCCCTAGCGATGCTTCCCAATTGTGCGCCGCGAGCTCCAAAGCCCTCGACCCACCGATGATCCGTCCGTACCCTTCGTCGCCATAAAGCAATTCGCAGACATCGTTACCGCCGTGACGGGAGAGTATATGCGAGTATTTAGTTGCTGAAAATACATATAGGGCTTGCCGAGCGGGAGATCCCTGTGATGGTGTACGGATATCATGCTTTTTCAAAACCCTACATACAAGGCATCCCGACAGTTGTTGATCCCGCAGATCGTAGCTGTCGGTATCTCGTTCATCCCCCTACCGTGCCAAGCATGGCACGGCTACGGGGTTACCAGCGCCCATCGCGTGGAGGTAGAGGTAGGTGCCGAAAAGCCTGCGAGCGCACCCCCCTCCGGGGCCGCCGCCGCTGCGCCGCCGGCTGGCGCCCATCATGCTAATCTAGCTCTTGCATGACTCTAGTCTTGCCGGAGATAGGTGGGAACATGCGAGCAAAAATCCTTTCCCATGTAGTCGCTCGTAGATCCCGTCGGCATATCCCGTATGCTACGCCCTAAGGTCACCGCCGCACCTCCCGACGCGCTTGCACCTTGTCGGGGACCCCCATCGCCTCGAGGACAAGTGGGATGGCCCCAAATGGGCTGACAAAAATTCTAGCGCGTTAGCCTATGCGCAAAAGCATATATTTCCCCTGCATGTCTCCGCCAATTGAGTATTGGTACCCTGGTAATAGTCGGGCAGTCAGTCCGGCGCCCGAACCTGTTGTAAGTAATACCGTATACGTATGAGTTGCAGATAGCTATTGTAAGCTACTCTAGATATGATTAGTACATGTCTAGATCGGACATACCGATAAACTGTTTGACTCGGTACATAGCTGTCGCTAGGCTGCAGCTCTCTCACTTCTGTTGTCCCGAAACAACGCTTGTAGGCTGGTTGTCGCTGTGACTGTCCCATTTGCGGGACTGTGATTGTAACTACGTTTGCGTGAGTTACCTTCCACACTAACTGTGTTTGCATGGTTTAACAGGTTATGGGCCCCCGCCTCACGTCACTCCCGCGCGACAACCTGGTTAAGCGAGCCGCGATCGACAGCTCTCCCGCAGAAGGCAAGTTTCTATAGACACCTAGCACTTTCACCTTGTAGTCGGCGGTATTGCCAGTATAAACTGCGATTTAAAACCCGCCACCACCCCTCTTGAGTCAGCTACTAGACGGCGATAGCCAGCCACCCACACCGACGCACTCGTCGTGTGTGGACAGGGTGCACACATGTCCAAGCTAGAGAACGGGGGGGCGCACTATTCGCACTAATACGCATACACAGGTTGCACGACAGCCGTAGCTTACCGTTATATTTTTATATTATCTTAGCGACTCAGCCGCCAGCGCAGCGCTTCACCTGTCATGGCCTTGGCCTCGACTTGTGCCCCACGTTGGGTGGAGGATACAGAAAAGGTGCTTTGAGACACCCCGGGGCTACATGCCGAGGGGTCGGCGGGCATCAGGCCGTCTCTCTGAAACCACTGTTAGGCATGAGTCTCGCTAGCGGTTTTTACCGCTGCCTATTTTTTATTCTGCTTTTTGTTTTTCGCCCTCTGTCGACATGGCGCCGAAAATTCGCTCTGCCGACTCTCCGCATGTTTCGCCTCCTGATTCCCCTGACCCAGGCTCTCAGCAGAGCACTCTCGATCCCACCCAGGATACTCTTGCGCTACTCCTTGCGCAAATGGCGCGCACTAACGCTCGCTTCGACTCGCAGTCGGCCGAGGTTGCTCTTGTTGTTGCTGCTGCGGTTGCTAATCCGCACACCCCTGTCGCTCAGCGCCGCCACGATGCGCACCTCGAACATTTTCGGGACGGCCACGACGTGCTCACCCTCCCCCTGCTTGAGCATCCCCAGCCTGACTACGCCCCACCGGACGCACAAACGGTCTTAGATGCGGCTACAACTGCAGCTCCTGTTGGCGACCCCACAGTCGCACAACGCCGTCCCGATGCGCCCCGCGAGCTCTCGCGTCCCGATGCGCCCCACGACCCCCCGCGTCACGACCTCCAGACTGAACACCTCCCACCACCCCCCCTACCCCCCACCTGGATATGCCCTTCACCGCCCCGGACCTCTCATCCCGGAGGCGCGCCCTCACCTCGTCCCCCCCTCCCGTGACCACCCGCACCCGTACGGCCCGCCGCATCCCATGGCCGGCCGCTCTCCCTTTCCCGGTGGTCCACCTCCTCCCTTCCATGGACGGCATTCTCCCCCAACCAAGCGTGGCGACCACCCCACCCGTGGCAGTCGTCGCCCCACCATTGACCCGGTAGTCATCGGCCGAGCGGCACACGAAGCCCCCGGCTTCAACAAGGACGCACTCAAGCGGTCCATGAAGATGTCGGTCCCCGTCATGGGCCCGACCACGGAATTTAAGCAATGGAAGAGGACCTTCCATAATTTCCTCTCCATCAAGGCCGCATATCTCATTCCGCAGCTGGCCATCCGTGACTCCGGCGTCTGGCTCGACGAACCAGCACAACACTACGCCTACACGCTGCTCCTCCATGCAGCCAGCGCAAATCAGCGCGCTGACCAGGCGATGAAATGCGTTTCTCTAGCCCGCCATGACTACGCCGCTGCCGCGTGGGACATCCTGTGTGAACGCCTCGACTGTCGGTCTTTTGCTCGCTCCTTGTCCCTCCTGGAGAACCTGATGGTCAGACAACGCCCCGGTATGTCACTCAGTGACTATGTCCACTCCATGCGCCAGACCTTTGACGACTACAACGATACGTGCCAAATGGTTGATGGCTCCGCTGCCATCCACTCCCACAACCTCGGTCTCCTCATGCTGCGCGGTATTTCCAGCAGCGGCCCACACGGTCAAGCGAAGCAATGCGTCATCAACGCCTTTGACACAGACTACCTCATTTCGGCTGATGAAGTGATGGCCATCATCCTCCACCTCGCGCACAACATGGACGACGACCATGCCCCGGACACACCCGCTCCGGCCACATCACCCCCTCCCATCTCCGCGTTCGTCGCTGCGGGCCGCGGCTCGCACAACGGTCGAGGCCAACCACATTGTAATCCTCGCGGCCATCGACCCAACAAGTGTGGCGTTTGTGGCAGCCTCAACCATCTCATGTCCGCCTCCACTGCCACGGATGACGCTATCCTTAAGTGGAACCTCGCCAAGCGTAAGATGACCGCCCAGAAGTACGGCGCCGCCGGTGGCACCACCTCTGCTCACGTTGCTCTGCTGAGCGACGTCCCTGCCGACGACGCCCCCGCCGAAGACACCGACAGCTCACCCCCCTCGAGGACTGCGCTGATGACTACGATGACGACGAGGTGAGTGTCCCTTTCAGCTCTTTGGCATTCTCCTCTTCCCTCGCCTCTGGTCGTAACCTATCACATGTCTAGGTCGTTGATTCCGCCTGCTCGATTAACCTCACCGCGTTCTGAGATGACTTCGTGAAGTTCACACCCCCCTCCGCTCCCTCTCGCGTGGGCGGTGTCGGCGTTGACGTTAAGGGCAGTGGCTCAGTGCGGATTTCTGTCAGACTTGCCTCTGGCCAGCTCATTCACCGCACTGTGTATGCACTCTACACCCCCGACCTATCATCTCGCTCCGCTCAGCGTATCGGCAGACTTCTTAGTGTCAGTTGGATGCAAACTCACAGCGGATGTGAATTCGTTTTTCCCTGCGACTCTCACATTAGTTTGCTTTTGGTACCCACAGGCATAAGTGTGCTAGAACCGTCCGGAAACGGTCTCTACCTCCTTTTCCACCAGCCGGACCTCCCTTTAAGCCCATCCGCAACGGCGGCACTTGACCCCTCACCTCATGTTGCCGTTACTGCCCAGTGTGACCCCGTATTGTGGCACCGTCGGTTTGGCCACCTAAATATGCCAAGCCTTTAGGCCCAGCATACTCACGGTGTCCCGACTAGCCATGTATTAGCTAGCACTGTAAACAAAGTTTCTTGCGACTCTTGCTTACTCCACAAAGCCACAGCTGCACCGCGCAACACAGCCGCTTGCGCGAAGCCATCCCGCCCCCTCCTTAACCTGTCCGCTGATCTTTGGGGACCGGTCAATGTCCCCTCCCCACATGGCCTCCGCTACTGCTTGCTCGTCGTCGACCACAACACCAACTACATGTGTGTGCGGTTCCTTAAGTCTAAAGACGACGCATGTTCCGAGTTGGAAACCATCCTCTTGGACATCAAGCACTTGCATGCCCGCTATCACTCCCAGTCGGGCGCGTTCGCGCCGGTCCTCAAGTTTGACTCCGACTCTGTGTTTGAAGCTGCTGTCACTCGCCGGATGTGCGCACACCTCGGCGTCGGGGTGCAGTTCTCTGCCCAATACGCCCACCACATGCTCGGCAAAGCCGAACGTCCTTGGCGCACTATCCGGGACAATGCATCGGCGATGCTCCACAACATGACCGTTCCCAACTCCATGTGGTCGTGCGCTGTCAGCACTGTTGTGTACCTTCGCAACCGCACGTACAGTCGCTCGGTCGGACCCCATGGTGGCGTCCCCCTCACACTCCTTACGTCGTCTGTGCCCGACGCCTCCAAGTTCCGCGTCTTCGGCTGCGCCGTTTTCGCCAAGGTCCCCGACAAACAACGTCGGAAACTCAGTGAAAAAGCGTTTCGCGGCGTCTTGGTGGGCTATCCCCCTGACGCACCCGGGTACCGTGTCTACAACCCGGAAACGCGTCGCATCACCACTTCCGTTCACGTTGTCTTTCAGGAAGACACCCTAGGCTTCGCCACACAACCCTCCGTCGACTCGGTCATCACCGACTCTTCGGCAGACGTAACCGCAGCCTCACCCCTATCCCATCCCATTGACCTCACATTGCCCACACCCCTACCCCCCCCGGCAGCCCCTCGCCATACTCGGCTCCGCTCACACCCCATTCGATACGGCAATATGGTTGCCCACTTGTTCGACTACCCCCCGACCCTCGTGACGGCGTGTTGTGATCATGAACAAGGCAAAGCTCAAGATGACATATTTGAGCACCCTTACGTCCCCGACCTTATCACGGGTTCCCCACACACACCTGCCGGCACGTCCTCTACCGCCGTCGCCCTCCTCTCCGCCCGGGAGTGTGTGGAGCCAAAATCCTACCGGGTTGCGCTGGACAACGCCCAAGCCCCCCAGTGGCGGGCAGCTATGCAACATGAGTATTCCTCCCTCATCAGCAACGGCACGTGGGACCTTGTGGACCTCCCCCCAGGCCGCATGGTCGTCAACAGCATGTGGATCTTCAAAGTCAAGTCGGATACAGCCGGCGACGTCTCCCGCTTCAAAGCGCGGTTCGTCGCCAAGGGGTGCAGCCAAGGCGTTGTACTGGACTACACGGAGACCTTCTCCACAATCATCCGCATGGCCAGCCTGCGTCTCTTCCTAACCATCGCGGCCGCCCGCGACCTTGAACTCTGCCAACTTGACATCGACACATCGTTTCTCTACGCTCCCATCCGGGAGGATGTATACATCCGCCAGCCCCTCGGCTTCACCGATGGAACGTCCAAGGTTTGTCACCGCAAGCACTGCCTCTACGGCCTTAAACAGTCCCCCCGCGAGTTCAACATGCTGCTTCGTGCATGGCTCGTCGACCATGGATGGCAACAATGCGTCTCCGACCCGTGCATATATATTTACCGCACCGGCCACGTTTTCGCCATGATCGCCATGTACGTCGATGACATTCCCGCGGCCTGCAATGATGCCACTTGGCTCGCATCGTTCAAAGCCCAACTCGGAGCACGATTCAAGATCAAGGACCTAGGCGACCTCTCCCAACTCCTCGGCATGCACATTACCCGCGATCGCTCCACACGCACAATCTCGTTGGACCAATCCAAGTACATGCGCGACACACTCGCCAAGTACGGCATGTCCGACTCTAAGCCGTCGTCACTTCCGATGGACCCGGGCTTTCTCGCCGGCCTCGCGCACATGAACTCGCCGTCTCTCACCGGGGTGGCCAAGGACGTCTACCCCAGCCTCCTGGGCACCCTCCATTACGCAGCCGTCTGCACACGCCCCGATGTCTCCACGGCATTGAGCATCCTCGGCTCTGCCCAAGCCTCACCCACCGAGGCACACTTGCAGGCTCTCAAAAATGTCCTCCGCTACCTTCATGGCACCATCGACATGCGCATGACGTTGGGGGGGGGAGGGGGGGGCTTGACCACAGCCTCCCACTCACATGCTTTGCCGACGCTGATTGGGCCAACGACAGCAACACCCGCAAGTCTCGCTCCGGCTATCTCTTCACCCTCGGACGTGGGCCAATCAATTACAAGTCCAAACAACAGACTTGTGTGGCTCAATCCACGTGTGAAGCCGAGTACCACTTTGCGGCTGCCGCCACCAAGGAGGGACTCCACCTCCGACAACTCCTGGGGGAAATCTTCAACTCCCCCATCACCGAAACCACCACCATCTGGGAGGACAACCAAAACGCCATTGCATACTCCCAGAATGCCTTGGTCAGCGAGAAGACTAAGCACATCGGTCTGAAGTGGCACTTCCTCAAAGACCACGTGGAGAAGGGAACCATCAAGTTGAGGTACCTCCCCACAGACCAGATGGTGGTTGACATGCTCACCAAACCCCTCCCATGACCTGCAATGGCAAGACACCGAAATGCGATCCTTGGAGGACAAGACCCAATGCAACGCTTCATCCCGTAGCTACCTTCAGGGGGAGTGTTGTAAGTAATACCGTATACGTATTAGTTGCAGATAGCTACTGTAAGCTACTCTAGATATGATTAGGGCACAATTTTTTCAAATCCTCCGTATCGAGTTTTCCGGCCGCGGCCGACCTCGAAGGTCGTCGCCGCCACATCGTGTTTCGCTCCCCCGGTGGCGACCATCCCCCTAGCCGATTATGCGTACTTCTTCTCACGTAGGTCAAGCTTGGCCACGTAGGTCGGCAGCGAGTGAGTGCCTTGCCTTGAAATGATTATTAATTAAAAGAAGTATCAATCCATGCTGGTTGTAATCTTAGGGCCTTCTTGTATATATGCCGTTTAGGTATAAGTATACAAAGATTAGGCCGCGGGGTCTCTTTGTCGATTCTCTCCGAAGGTGTTGCGGGGCTTTACTCCCCCTTTGGAGGTTTTTGGTACGGGTGTAGTAGGGGGCTATACACGATTGCAAAGTAGTTGTTAACATGTGGTGAAGGACTTGATGCGGTAGATGCGGAGCAAGTGAGATAGCCATTGGAGAGAGTGTATGTGCAAGCGGGAGATGATAAATGTAGTGTCGCGGGTTCGGAGGGTTTGTAAGATGGTTCAACTCTAAAAGATTTATATGTGAATTGTTACTAAAGTGTATGAGGGTGTGGGGTGTGTATGTGCGGCTCATGACGACGGGTATGATGTCCACATGTGTGTTTGGCCAATGTGAACGGAGTTTGTTTGTAAGGGAGTGCATTTTTTCTATGATGCGGTGGTTGGTGTTGTTATCTATGCAATATTTTAAGCATCAAACTGGATTTGCGGATATATAGGTATCAACGTCAGGAGGAGATGTTGCCAACAAGGCGGGGTTTAAGTAATCAAATAAAATCAGGTTTGTGGGATGGTGGTCTAAGTTGTATGGGCAGAACATCTACCGTTATGATCGTTGGTTAACTGGTTAGAGACGAGTGGTCTATGCTTTTGTCCGCATCTCCTCTTCGAGTGTTCATTGGATTATATTGGTTGGATGTTTTATATATTAAAGGCAACGGTTCGTTGAATGGGTCGGATGTGGACGTTTCAATTATTGCTTATGATTACCGAAGTCGGCGGTGATGGTGGTTTCCCATCGTCCCCGCAGGATTGTTATATAAGTGTGAGTAGGAGTTGAAGTGCGCTATTGTGGCGGCCCTGTTAGAGGTTTCACATCGAGGGGCAGTTTGCCCGCCATATGACCATTGCTAAAACACTGGTCGCGAAAAAAGCATTTCAGTTTTTTCCCAGGGGAGGAGGCGACTGTTGAGAACGCTCCACATAAATTCCATTTTGTGTGTGAATTGAGAGGATATGAAGGAATTAAGATTTCGGGCATGGTGGGTGAAACCTGCACCACTTCGTTTGGCCGTGGTGAGGAGGTCGCCAAGTTTGTTGGTGCGGTAGCGAGAAGCGATGGTGGAGGTTATACTTTACTTTTGTGCATCTGATTTGAGGTTGGTAGATGCAAGGGTCAGACTTGAGTTGGCGCCATTTCTTAGCCACAAGCGAGTCGCGTTGGAGCTCGTTGAACTCTGAAGGTGATTGCGCTGTTTCTGGCCGTACACCAATTAGCGCATGTGGCAAACTCTAGCCGTGCCGTCATCGAACCCGAAAGATTGTCTGGTGTAGACATCCTCTTTGTTAGGGGTGTATAAGAAGGCGGTGTCAGCGGCAAGCCCCCCAAGCTCAAGCAAGTCGTGCGAAGCGGCAATACTGACGAAGATGCGGAGGCTCGCGAGGCGGATTACCGGCAAAACTGTCTCGGTGTAGTCGATGTTTTTGCGTTGCTTGCACTCTTTTGCAACAAAGCGAGCCTTGTACCGTGAGACGGCACTCGAAGCGTCGGTTTTTCCTTGTAAACCCACATATTGGTGACGACTCGACGTCTTGCATGCAAGGGGACAAGGTCCCAATTCTGCTTGTTAGTCAGGGAGTCGAATTCACTTTGCATGATTTTTTCCCAATCCACGGACTGTGGGCGTTCCATAGCGTCTCGGTAAGACGCAGGCTCAACACATACGTTGGCTGACACCGGAGCGATGGGTGCGGTTGGAGGCTCACATGGCTCGTGGCGGCGGTGAGCGACTATCATGGAGAAGACGGGGAGAGGCACAAAGTCATGTGCATCTTCATACATATCAGGTGAGCAGTGGTTGGTGATGCACAACTGAGGGACTGTGGTCAAGGGAGCCACAAAGCAGTCAACAAGGCGGGCAAGGGGGGCCGGGTAGACGTGACAGTCTGTCCATGCCATTCGAAGAGGCAACTTTGTCTTGGAAGTCAGCTTGAGTTGGCCATGCATAGGATGGCGGGGCTGGAATGATCATATCGTCGTCATCAACGTCAAGAACACATACATGAACGAGTCGACCAGCAATGAGTGTCCAAATCCCGGGGCATGCTCTTAAAACTTGACGTGAACAGAAGTAGCAATTGTCGCCGGGTTGCACACGCGATATACTGTGGAGAGTTTTGTGCGTACCCCACCATCACGCCGCGGAAGGTCATAAGTGTCAAAGTTGAGGGGGCAATAAGGAATGCTTACACTCGGTGAGTGACACTGCATGTCATCTCACCCTCAGCAAGTGCCTAGCACTTGCCTATCACAGGACACGCACTCACCTTGTGGTGAGCACACGCCAACATATATTCTGAGCCTTTAGATGATATCTAACGCTCAGCAACTTGCCACCATCAGCAACCTAATCCTCTCTATTGTTGATTGGCTTATCATCTTATAGTGCTGAGTCGCAGCCGTACTATCACGATGCTACTTGACTAACATTGCTGTGTAGCAACTTGATTATCACACAAAACCATGTCTCGCAACACTCCCCCTTGCTACGCAGGCAATCCCATGATGGCATTGCACAACTTGTTATGCCTTGCACTCACTAATGGCTTGGTAAGCACATCAGCAAGCATGTTCTCCGTCGCACAATATTGCACCTCGATGTCTCCGCTCTCCACCTTCTCCCGACAGAAGTGGTACCTCACGTCCATGTGCTTGCTGCGTCCGGTCGTCATGCTATTCTTGCTGAGTGCAATACAACTCTGATTGTCCTCGTGAATTGTGATGGGAGACCCGGAGTCTTGGTGAAACTCGTGGAGTAGTTGCTTCAAAAACATCGCCTCCTGAGTGGCCGCAGTCAGCGCCATATACTCTGCCTCCGCTGTCGACAACGCCACAGTTTGTTGCCGCTGGCTTTTCCAACTCACCGCTGCACCGTTGAGCATGAACACATAACCCGTGCGAGAGCGCCGCTCGCCAATATCACTCGCGTAGTCAGAATCTGACCATCCTACCAGCTGTGATGAGGGTGCGCCACCGTACATCAACACCGACTCTGCGGTCCCCTTGAGGTAGCGAAGCACCCTCTTGGCTTGCTCCCAATGTGACTGAGAGGGGTCGGACATGTACCTACTAAGGTGGCTAACAGCCATGGTGATGTCGGGCCGTGTGCTTACGGAAGCGTACAACAAGCTGCCGATCAAGCTTTGGTACGGCACTAGACCGGGAGGCAACCTTGATGTCGACGTCTCCACACAATTGCTCAAAGCATCGACCGCCATAGGTGAGCCCACTGGCTTGCAGCCCATCATGTTGAAGCGCTCCAACATATCTAAGACGTATTGTTGTTGTCCAATCCTGATGGTGCGGCTGCCACGGTCACGCTCGACTGTCATGCCAAGCAACCAAGACATTGGACCGAGGTCTTGCACGTTGAACCTTTCGCCGAAAGCCGACTTGAACCCAACGATGAAGCTACCCGCTGGTCCGACGATGATGCTGTCGTCCACGTACAACGCCAAGACATAAAGCTCACCCTCCTTGATGAAGACGTAAATGCCGGGATCCACCTTGGATTGGGTAAAGCCATACTCCTCTAGCCATGCTGTGATGGTCTTATTCCAGTTCCTAGGAGCTTGCTTGAGGCCATACAATGATTTCTTCAACAAGCACACTCGCTCCTCTCCATTGATGTCAAAGTGACGGAATCCTTCCGGCTGCCTCATGTAGATTTCCTCCTCGATATCGGCCTCCAAAAATGAAGTCGCCACATCAAGCTGCTCCACCTCCCAATCATTATAAGCAGCAAGCGCGAGCAACGTTCGAATAGAAATCACCCTCACTGTGGGAGCGAAGGTCTCGTGGTAGTCCACACCCTTCTCCTGAGTAAACCCGCGAGCCACAAGTCTTGCTTTGTACCTTGCAATCTGTCCATTGGCATCGCGCTTCAGCTTGAACACCCACTTGGAATCTACGAGTTTGCGACCGGCAGGACAATGGACCAATGTCCAGGTTTTCCGAGATACAAGTGAGTCGTACTCGCTCTTGATAGCTGCCTCCCACTCCCCCGATTGGGGACTCCTCAGCGCTTGCTTGTATGACACCGGCTCTTCAACGGTCGGGCTGCTGGCTGACTTAATGGCTGCGGCACTTCCCGCAGTCCATCCATCTCCCGAAGCGCCCGCTGAACGGAGATTATACCTTGGACTGGGTACGCATTGCTGTGGTGCAGCAGTGGATCGAAGATTATACCTTGGCCGTGGAGTCTCCCCCGAATGCATGTCCCGTTCCTCTTCCGTCGACCCGGAATGCTGCCGCGACTCCCGTAGCGGCGACTCCCCCGAAGGTGTATCCGGTTCTTCGCTACACATGGTGCGCGGGATGCTGTCCTCTTCATCATCATTGCGTTGCTCCGCATTGCTCTCCCCCATGGAGAGGACTGCAGCCTCATCGAACACCACTTTGCGGCTGCTCACCACCCGACGAGTAGCAGGATTGTACACCAACCACGCAGGTGATTCGGAAGCATAGCCCACAAAGACACCCTTCCACGCGCGATCGTCAAGTTTGCGGCGTTGAGACTTGTCAACGTGGACATAGGCCGGACAGCCGAAGACCCGCATGGAGCTCAAATCAGCTCGTCTACCGGTCGCCAAGGTGAAAGATACACCGCCGGCTCCGCTACTATGCACACGATTGCGGACATGCACCGCAGCGGCCATCGCTAAAGCCCAATACGATTTAGGCAGCGCGGCTTGCCGAATCATTGACTGCGCCATCGGGACCAATGTCCCCCACTGCCGCTCAATACGGCCATGTTGCCAATGCGCGTATGGGGCAGTGATCTCTACAGCGATGTTGAACTCATCCAAGATGTTTCGGAAGGCAGCACCTAAGAACACCGTGTCATTATCCACCCGAAGACGACGAACCGTGTGCCCCAGAGAACGGATGGTAGTCAACATGCGACGGAACGAGGCGGGAGCCTCATCCTTGGAGCGGACCGCGTCATGCAGCATGAAACGGCTCCGGAAATCAACCGCACACAAGCTGTACCGCCGTCCTCCCAAGGATGGAACACTCATAGGACCACAGAAGTCTAAGCCGAGGACCTCAAAGACACCAACGTTCCGGTCAGCCGGCTCACAAGAGATACGGCGGACGTGCGACTTACACACAGCACACGTCTCACAGAAGCCCAACTTCTCCGACGCAGCAAACGCCACACCCTCCACCTGAGTGGCCAAGAGCCCGTCCAATTGCGACTCGCCAAGGTGACCGAGTCGGGAATGCCACAACCGTTTTTCCAATGGCGCAGTGGCGACCGAAGCGGTAGGATTCGATGAAGCAACCCACGCCGGCAACCACACCAATAAATGCGCGCGCTCCAACGGAACCACCACGCCACCACCATGACCGGCATGAAGACGAAGGTGGTCCACGGGATCAGCTAACACCACAGAATGACCTTGTCGCCGAGCTTGGGACTCCAACAGCGCGGGCGCTGATACCCTTCACCCAAAGCCGGTCGGTGAGCGCTCGATACTCACAGAAGTCACGGCGCACACTAGTCATGTGATGGCTGGCGCCGCTGTCGGCCAACCACATCCACGTTTCCCCATCGCGCTCGAACATGTGTCGAGCCTCGGAGAATGGCCTCGCAGGGGTGGCTGTCACGTCCATGACCGCCGGAAAAGCAACCGGGGAGTCCACTTGCGCAGAGTTACCTCCGGTGTTGTTGACGGGGCACTCGGACCTGCGATGGCCCTTCTTACCACAGCCATAGCAAACACCACGAAAAATTCTCGCTCCGCCTCTGCCATATGAGGTACGACGAGTAGTCGCAGCTCCTTGAAGAGATTTCAGTTGGTCTTGGAGCTCGGAGACTTGCCGCTTCAAAAGTTCAGTCGTTGAGTCATCATGAGACGCTGCAAAAGCCGTAGGCGTTGGGGGCTCCGTTGAATGTGATTGCGCACGACTCTCGATGCGCATGCCCTTTTGACGAAGATCACGCTTGACGGTATCCATGCTGAGGTCGTGTACGTCCCACGTGTCGGTGATGGAGTGGTATTCGCTGCGCAAACCCTTCACCAAGTACATGATGATACGCCGGTCGTGGACGACGTCCCCAACTCGGGCAAGCTGTCGTTGCAGTCGAACTAACCGGTTCAGATATTGAATGCCGCTCTCGCCGTCCGCTTGCGGCGTCTCCAAGTCCTGCAATAGTTCCGTACACCGGTAAATACCATCGTCCTCATAATGATTGACTAACGCAGTCCACGCAGTGTGGCCGCAGGTCTTGTCATCCTCGCTAACATTCTCGATAATGGAAAGGTCGTCCTCCGGCAGCGCAAGAATCAATGTGGAGTACATGTCGACTTGTTGTTGAGAGGAAGCGGCACCATCCGACGACAAAGCCGGAGCCCACTTTTGCATCAAGCCAAATGCACGAAAACGTTTCTTCCACACGTCAAAATCTCGTCTCTCCCCACTGAACTTGGGTAGTTTCACGGAGTCCATATCAGGCACGTCGGATGCGCTCGCAAGAGAACCAGAAAATCAGGAATAATGCCAACAAGAAAAGCACCAAGTACCGGTGAAGAGGCGGGCAACACGGCTCGGAAAAGGAGACGACAAAGGGCTGACCGAAGACGCAGTTGTACTCCCGGAGTCTATACAGCCAAGGCAATCAGAAACGAGTCTCAGAAGGTCGGTCAAGTGACGTCGTACAGGAGTGCTAGTACACTTGTGGTAAGATGCCTTTCCAAAAATTCAGCCGGACCACTATCGGCTTTCACGAGAAAAGAAACTGGCGGGTGACAAGCTCCGGAAGCGAATAAAATTCCAGAAAGCGCCAAACTATAACAAAGAAAAGCAAGCCGATCTTCACGTCACACGAGTCGGCGTTCGGGGGTTGAAGCCGGCTCCAAGCGACACAAACAAGTCGCTACCAGCCGGGTATCGAAGTAAAGCTACAAACACAAGCAAGAGCCAGCCACTTTGTGAGCCAGCCGCACCTCACGTATCGTGCGACACCACAAATGTCTACCACTCTTCGAGAAGCAAGCTCTAGGTTCCAGTTAAGACAAATGACTCCAACAACTAGCAGCTAGAGGGCCCATAACCTGTCAAAGTTGAGGGGGCAATAAGGAATGCTTACACTCGGTTAGTGACACTGCATGTCATCTCACCCTCAGCAAGTGCCTAGCACTTGCCTATCACAGGACACGCACTCACCTTGTGGTGAGCACACGCCAACATATATTCTGAGCCTTTAGATGATATCTAACGCTCAGCAACTTGCCACCATCAGCAACCTAATCCTCTCTATTGTTGATTGGCTTGTCATCTTATAGTGCTGAGTCACAGCCGTACTATCACGATGCTACTTGACTAAAATTGCTGTGTAGCAACTTGATTATCACACAAAACCATGTCTCGCAACAATAAGACCGTGTTTGCGGCGGAGGTTGTCCGGCGCTTTTGCGAAAACGGCACAGCCGAACACACGGAATGGGGAGGCATGGGAAACTTCACCCGTGAGGTGAGTGAGAGGGGCCGCTCTAGACGGACCAACCGCATTGTAGAATGTGCGGTTGCATATGTGCACAATTTTGTTGACGGCGCATGACAACACGGTGTTTGGGACAGACATAGCGTGTAACATGGAGGAGGCAAAGTTACGGAGGGTGCGCCACGGTCGCTCAGCCTTCCCTAGCATGTGATGCGCATACGGAGCCAAGTACTGAGTGGTGAACCCAAGTATGGTGCACATGACATGTGTCTCAGCCGAGCCGTTTTTTGTGAATGGGGCAAAGGTACCCCGCTGGTGATGATTCACGCGCATGGATGATCCGCGCGTCAAGCAAAATAGTCTCCAAGTTTGAGCAAGTTTCGTCCTTCGACATCAGAAAACGAACCCACATAAAATTTTTGAGATGGTCGATGACCAACAAACAATAGCGCAGACCGTGCGGCGAGGGTACATGCAAAGGACCCCACAAATCAGACGATAAATTATGCAGTGGAGCTGCATGTTTGGCGGATGCCGTGCGATTGCGCGGTGCAAAGGTGGATTTGTTCAAGTTTCAAGAGTCAAATTTATTGCAAAGGACAAAATTAATACAAAGCTAGGCATGGCGGGCACAAAAAGGGCACCGGCCAAATGTTGGGCATGAAGACTATGCATATTTAGTTGGCCAAGCCGTCTATGCCAAAGAGCAAGGTCGCACGCAGCAAGAAGTGCAACATATGACGTACTCGTACTGTTTATAGTAAGCGGGATCAGCCCCGCATAAGTGATAGGAGGCAGGAGGTAGAGGCCGATACTAGACGGCACTAGCATCCCCATTCATGTGGTAATAAGCAACATGCCCGAGTCAGAGTCCGTAGGAAACAAAAGCCGGGGTGCTTATGCATCCAACTCACGATGAGCATACGGTCGATATGTTGCGCCGACCTAGAAGTTAGATCAAGCGTGTACATTGCATGAACGAGGCGCCACGCAGTTTGACCCGGGACTAAACAAAAATGCACACGAAAAAGGAAAATTGAAAATGATTTACGACATGTAGTACCGCGAACGCTCCGTGCGGCTGTTGTCTAAGGGGCTTCTTGCATACGCCATCTTACCATCCAGGACTTGGAATACAAAATTTAGGCCGGCATCCCTAGTGTTAGATACTCCGAGGAACTAAGTCAATAAAACCGTGTAGGGGAGTTTAATCAACATCCGACCAGCTTGCCGGGGGCTGGAAGGCACTACAATACATACTACTCGGCGGTGAAGTTGTTAGCACTAGCATCCCGTTGCCTAGTGCTTATGTACAAGGAAGCTATTTGTCATCCTAGTACTTAGTGTTGTACTATTAGCGTTACTCTATTCCCTATTAGTGGCGGTCGGCCGGCCCTGCCGATGCCTTCGCCGACCGCCATCTCTCTCCTCACACTTCTCTAGTCACCACAGCCGGCCCCTTTGTGGGGTCGGCACGACCTCCGTGTAACTATCCGTCCCAACTCTAACAGGTTATGGGCCATACTCCACCAATTTACACTAGAGAAGAGCGTGTGTAAAGCGTTGGGCGCCACGCTAGTCCTACCTACTCCCACGTAAAAAAGAGTAGAGCGGGTGTAAAGCGCTCGGCGCCACGCTAGTAATTCATCGTCCGACCGACACCACGCTTCGCCTTCGAGTTGGTTGTCCGTGACTAACCTACCATTTCCCACGGCGAAAGGGGGGAGTCAACACGAGCTCCCGTCTTGGTTTTTTGCGTACCTACACGCTCCTAAAGGCCTTGTTGGCTTTGCTTCTTCCTCGCCGGTCGCTCTCATACGTCGGCTAATTCGCCCGTGGACAGTTTTTCCCGCTACATGTCAGAACAGTACATTACGCAGTACATTTGGAACCCCTTATTATCGGTAACTCGCCGGTAGCGGCACGTTCCTATGAGCGCATGTCGCTAGACCTACCCGGCATGAGACACGCGCTACAAGCACTACACCTTCGACCAAGATGGCACCTTCCTCGACGCAAGCTAGGACGACGTCAAGACCTCGCCACCTCGGCCACCTTGAGGGGGGGTGTTAGCACTAGCATCCCGTTGCCTAGTGCTTATGTACAAAGAAGCTATTTGTTATCCTAGTACTTAGTGTTATGCTATTAGCGGTACTCTATTCCCTATTAGTGGCGGTAGGCCGGCCCTGCCGGTGCCTTCGCCGGCCGCCATCTCTCTCCTCACACTTCTCTAGTCACCACAGCCGGCCCCTTTGTGGGGTCGGCACGACCTCCGTGTAGCTATCCGCTCTCAACTCTAACAAAAGTCCCGTTTGTAATCCACAAAATCCCCCTTCGCCGCGGAAAAAAAGAAACCGCATACAATTCCAGTGTTGTCGCTAACTCCAATCGCCTTCCCAAGGGATTGGCTTGCTAGTCCCCTTCCCTCCTACACCCTCTATTAGCACTCCACCTAGACAAGAACGGTTACGGCACTCATGGACATTCATTGTTGGCAATTTTCGTCCGGGGCTTTTGTCGAGGCGCTGGTACTTCTTCGAGTTTGCCTCCGGCTGAGCGGGCAGATTTTGATTGTTGGGCAAGTGTAGAACTGCGGAGGATATCGTCATCAGGAGAGATATCCGCTGCCGCGGACTCGGAGGGAGGGGTACGGACTCAGAGGGGTAATGGTTACTAGACGCGCGATATCATTATCGTGACGTTGCCTTTTTCCGCCAAGAGTGGGAAGCGGGAGGGGATCCTCCGCAAGGAATGCTGCAGAGTCTTTCGCGAGTCGCATGCATGAATTCGGAGATGTGGATCGGAGCGCGAGGCGTAGGGAGACTGCGCGCTAGACGTAGTCGTCATAAGCATGTGAGTCGTCCGGTGTTTCAGCGAGGCAACGCTCGGAGGGGCGGACATGCTGCCATTGTGTAACTTCGGGGGGGGGGGGGGGGGGGGGGGGGAGGGTTCGGCTGTCGGGTGGGTATCCTCCTCCATATCCTTAGCTTGGTTTTCCAAGTGTTGTCCTCATGGTGGTTTTCGGAAGGCAGATCGTCGGTATCGTCTTTTGCGGAGGCTTTTGGGAGGGTAGAGCTCTAGATGGACGAGTGTTGGCCCGCGAGCGGGCGGTAACTTGTAGGCGCAACAACTTGGGGGAGGTAGGATGAGCAATCGACTTGGGTGACAAATTTGGCCGAGCCCCCTATAAGGCTCGTACCGTGCGCGCTGAGCACGAAAGAAGCGAATGTGATATTGTGTCGTTCCGTTATAGTAGCTTTATGGGGGGTGACGTTAACTCCAACAACAGTAAGAGTAGAGAGAAGGCTTTGTAGGGTGGTCTTGCCTCGGGCCGTGCAGGGGTGGTAGTTCAGGGAGCATGCTACTGCGACGGTCATGTTGTTGGCCGAGGGAAGGATGAAGTTTGCGAAGTCGGATTTTTCGACCATACTACAATCGAGGCCCCAACGGTAAAGTAGTCAACTGACTGTGGGTATGTAGTCCGTTTACCTCCTGTGGAGGGGGCGAGACCTCCCACCGTGAAATGTGCGAATCTGTCCGCCATCGCGATGGCAAGTATATTGTCTCCCAACGCGTCGATCATGCAGTTGGTGTATTGTGCCGAAACTAGCTCGAGGTGAGCGACGGGGCTTGGCATGTGCGGCTTGTAGACGTCGCGTAGTTCGAACGCATGGAAGAGGGAACGCGAGAAGGATAGACGGCTGCGCTAGGATAGGGAGGACACTCTATAGCCTCCTATTCCTTCCACGCTTCGTCATTGGCTGCGTAGAAGGGTTTTCCGACGTCTCGGAGTTGGGCGTGGCCGTCGTCCCAGAGGTGGGCGAGGGCGGAGTGTAGAAGGTCCTTAGCTTTGTAGTTGTTGAGGCCTTGTAGTTCATGGCCCGAAATTCAGTCATGGTGACCGCCTTTCTTTACGTCGTTCAAGTGGGGGGCTACCAAGATGGAGGTCTCACAGGGAGAGCCTTCATGGTCGGTGAGGACATTAGAGTGATCGTAGGAGTGGTTTTATCTGTGGAGGAGTTCCTGGACTACCACGCGGCGGATGAGTACCGTGCCGGTGGTGAGGGGTGGATTTGCGGCGACCTTCCGGAGTCTTGGGGGCGAGGAGGGCGGGCATGGTATAAACGCGGATGTGCTCTAGTAGTAGACAGACTCCTCATCATCGTCGGCTGGCCACCTCGATAATCTTTTTTGTCGTGGTAGTGGAGATCGCGAGGGTGAGGGCGATCATAGGTCGGGTGAGCTTGTTTAGCTTGAGGACTACATGGTCGATAGCGAGGGTGCTGGATACCTCTCTAGGTGGGGACGTTGAAACAGGGGGCGAGGGACGACGGGGCGGCGTGCTCGGGTAGAGAAGTATGTGCATGCTTGGAAGGTGGGGTGTTTCGGTGGGTAGAGGTTGGGACGTGGAATGCAGATTCGGCCCGAGTGGGGGGGCGTGTGGTTTCTTGTGGGTCGGCCTCGGGGTTGGGTTCGGTAGTGGGCTGATTTGGAGTTTCGTCAGTGGTGTCCTAGGGGTCGGTGTTCGTCTGGGTGGTTTCGTCGGTGCATTCCATCTGAGTGGGTTTGATCCACGGGGGTGGTGGGCTGATCCATAGTTCGAGTAGCAGAAGTTTGTTTTAGGCCGGGTGAGAAACTCGACGAAGATTGCGCGCGATGATTTCCAACGGGGTCCATATTGGGGCCAACACTCTAGGTGGAATATTGTGTATGGGTAGTAGGCATGGATGTGCGAGAGGGGAGGTCTTTTGACGTAGCGAGTGGGTGATTACTGTGTTCTGTGTGAGTGTGTTTCGTCGAGTCTAGCGGTGGGCCGGGAGTTGGCCGGAGGGGAGCGGGGACGGGTCGGATCGAGCCGGATCGGAGCTGATGATGGTCAAGCGAGGTCAGCTTGGAAGAGGAGAGGACTGAGGAGCCGGTAGGGGCGGGTATAAGCCGGAGGACTGGTCGACGTGAGGTAACGAAGGTCGAGAAGGTCGCGCGAAGAGGTGTGCCATCGCGCCGATGGAGGCGGGGGTGACAGCCCGCGTAAGGCTTGTACAATGCACCCGAACAATGATGTTGCCCTTCACATGAACACCGACACCACCGAGTGCACTAACTCGAGAAGGTGGTTGAAAGTCGTGAAAGTCCGACTGAAACGTTGTGAGGTTGACTGAGCATGCACATTCAACTACCCAATAATCAATGAGGTCAGCATACTTGTCAACGATATGCATGCGCTTGGCGAGCGTCTATCGCAGAATGTCCGCACCCCGTGCTTATCATGTGAACCAGACATGGTCCGGCTTATATCATGCACCGCACATAGAAGGAAACTTGGCCATATCCGGACGCTTGTTGGCCACCCAAGGACCAGCCCTGCGACCCCATTGACTCTTGCGTTCTGCAAGGACAACGTTGACAAGGGGAGCACGCGGGTAGGATGCAAGAGGTGACGACCCCTCCGCGTCCGGATTCTGCGTCTCGTCGATGACGCCGCCTGTAGAGGGTACGAGCGAGGGTATACCTGCCGGTCCTATGCGCTTTTTGGTATATATCCCGGAGGCGGAATAAAAGATGTTTCCACCCGACTCTTGCGGTGATTGGTACACGGGTACCAAATACCTTCTTTGCTCATTTCTTGAGCATCTCCATCGCGGACTCCAAGGCTACCCACTACAAGCAACGCAAGGTTAGAGGCGCGAAGGACCGGCATCGAGGCGCCCACCACGTCGGCGGCGAATCTTCCCTCCAAGACACGCCACAGCCCCACTTCGGGCGACTTCCGGTATAGTCCAAGCCGCATACCCCCCCCCTTCTTCGACCCCGCGTGCTCTACTCATTTTAGGACGCGACACACGTGCCACCCAGGATGGCCGCCGCGGCGACCCGGTCGGGACATGGTCATCGGCGTCCTCCACCGCCACCTTTAGGTCGGTCGCCCTTCGCTGGGGCCGGGTCGTGCCCTATGGCCCCCACCCCGGGTGACCTTCCGACATCGTCACCTAATGGTCAAGCGCCTTCGCATGCCTTACGACCTGGCTATACTCCGTCTCGGTTTTTACTCCCCGCTCCCACAATGCGCTCCCCCGCTCCTTTGAGGTGCGTTGGTTGCTCCGCGTCGTTCCCGACCCTTCAAGCGTTATGTGCCCATCTAAATTCCCCCGCGACAGCGTGCACTTACGCGCCCGACAATTGCCCAGTTGTGGATGCCGATCGCCACCTTCTCGCGCCGTGCACTTTTTGCGGACGATACTTTCGGAGCGGTGGCCTAAGCAGACACCAACATTCTTGCTCTCACCGCAATACTACGCCCTCCCAACCGTTGGCATGCGGTGCTTCGCTTCCGCGTGGTCGCCCGTCCCCGCCGCATCCCCAGTCCTTGCCCCCCGCCGTCCAATGGTGCCTTGACCATGGGGCCCCTGGTGGGGAGAACTCCAAAGCCTTCTTCGAGTCCTACCTCCTTTCCTTCCGATCTAGTACGTCCTCGAACGGCGTCTCACCTTCGGTGGTACGCCTCGACAAGCCGGTCTTCGAGGAGCTTGTCGGTTGCGTTTTGTCTTTCCGCGGTAGGGCCATCCAAAAGGCTTCCGCGGATGCGGCAAGAGCGGCTTTGCCTTTATTTCCGCACTTAGTTTAGCGCCACATGGCCGATTTCACTTCAGCGGGACATCTGCCCCCTGACCCGGTCGCTAATTTCCGTGACAACCGCTTAGCCCATTGGGCGTCCGGAGATCTCGATACATTGTTTTCCACCACTCGCGCTCACGCATCCCTTACCAATGGGCGGGCTCCGCCACCTACCTCGCTTTCGAGGGTGGGTACCGACCCCATCTTCCCTTCGCAACCTTTTCATAACGGCGTCTCGGCCAAGGTCGCCAACCGGGCGGCTAGTCTAGCTGCGGGAGGCCGTCGTGCTATGGAGGCCCTAAGCTCCAACCCGTTGCAAGTGGTCGTGTGGTGCACGAGGAATTATCACGGTTGCACCCACAAGACGATGACAACCTCGCGGACGTGTTGCCGGATCCCTTCTCCCTCCCTTGTATCAAACTCCGTGCTTCGGAAGTTGATATCATGGAGGTCGTTGCTAGATGCCCTCAAAAGTCCAGTCCTCACGTCGACGGTTGGAGGTTTGAAACTCTTCGCGCGTTGGGTTCCCCTTGCACTCTCACCGGTTCAACCGCAACCATCGTGAATGCAGAGGTTCCACCAGGCGTTGTCTCATTCCTTGCCTCTGCCACACTTCCTGCTTGACAAGCTTGATCCCGAACAACGACGCGCACAAGAACAAGAACTTCGCGACCAAAAGGGGACGTCGCGCCCGATTGGAATTGGCTCCGTTTTAGTTCGTTTCGCGAATCGCGCGCTTCTCGCCGTAATTGGTGACGAAGTGTCTCAATGGTTGGCTGCTCGGCACCAATTTGGGGTCGGCGTCCGCGGAAGGGTTGAGATCGTAAAGTTCATGGTTCGAGCCGCGCTCGACGCTTCACTGGACTGGGCGGACATGCAAGGCGACGCATCCAACGCGTTCAACGAGTTCTTGCGCCGTCCCTTGTTTGAGGAGTTGTCAGTAAATCTCGCGCTTCGACCGTTGCTCCGCGTCGCTACTATGTTGTATGGCCGTCCATCTACCTTGTACGAATACGACTCATCAAATGCTCACGGCTCGGCCATGCGCATCCCGAGTACTCGTGGAGTCCATCAAGGTTGCGTTCTCGGGGCCATGTTCTTCGCAATAGTTGCCTCCCGGGTATGAAAAGAGTTGGCTGCGATTGCCCCGAACGAATCCGTTGTCTGCGGTTATTCAGATGATGGTCACTTCCTAGGACCCCTTGCGTCTCTCATGGCTATTGGCGACGCTATGCTGGAGGCGTATGCTAGCGTCGGCCTCACAATAACCATCCGCAAAAACTGTTTGTATTCCCCTTTGGGTTTCGGTGATGCTTTCGATAACTTACCCAACGGCCACATCATGCAAGGAATAAATGTCTCCACGGAAGGGACGACATTATTGAGGGGGGCCAGTGGGTACATCCGATTTTGCTCGAGACGTGTTCGAAAAAATGGCCGTAAGTAAGTATGAGGCCTACGGCGAACGTCTAAGAGGTCTAGCGGCTCACCGGCACTCTCACACTGCGCTTCGTATCCATCAACATTGCAACCGCCGCTTCGGACACTTTTCCCGTGCAGTCCCCCGAGGTCTTTGGCAGGGGCGAGGGCTACGGTGACACCGTCGTGACCTTCCTCGAGCGCGCTGACAATGCCACCCTGGATGTGGCGGCTGAGATATTTGGCCTTCTTGCAGCTAGCCTACCCCGCAACACTAGCTCTGAGATGTCTCTTCCCATACGTTTCGAAGGCATGGGGGTGGGGGACTTGGTTGCCTTGGCGGACGCGGCCCATGTCGGAGCGGCCGGTTTGGCAGTGGGCTCATCTATCCGTTTCCTTACAATACAAGATGCTCCCGTGCGCGGGGATTCCCAAGACGAAGTTCCGATAGAGCCGATCATGTATGGACGGTTAGCGACAGCTATGACCACAGCGGTGTCCAGAAGGCATGGTACACCGGACGGAGACGACGGCGACAACAAACCCATGTGGTCGTTAGAACTCGCTTCGTCGTGGGCGCGCTTAGATGATGCGTGCGGTTCTCACGCTCTCGCCGAGTCTGAACCCTTGACAACCACAACCTTAGCGATGCTCCCCCCGCAACGTCCAACGGTGGCTCGCGCAGGCTGCGTAGCTGAAGCCCGATCAACCAACGAGCATATTGCTCGGTCCCTTGATGGCCTACCCTCGATCGTACCCCTTGCTGCGTTTGCCGCGGACATCTTTCCAAAGCTACAAGCCGACATGAGTGAGCGCGTCAACTTGCTTCGCTTCGTGAAGCTCGCTCCCACGTTTTTCAACCGCGCTCGGCCGGAGTCTAGGCGTTTTATATCTCGTCTCGGCAACGGCGTCCTTGCGTTTTCGGCTTCGGACCCGCCTGCTTCGGGTCGCTTGGGCGAGCTCCGTGACAAGTTCCTTGAGCACTACGACGCAGTTTTCCGCGTCGCGGTCTGTCGCATCTTTGGCCTACCCTCATCCCGCATCCTCTCTACTCTACGCTCCCCCACTGCTTATGCTTCTTGCCATCTCTCGGTTCAAGCTAGGCGGGGTGCGTTCTCGTCGGCGGGCGTTGACATGTCGGACGATGCGTGGGCCACTGCTTTTGCGGACCATTTGGCTCGATGCGGCGGAGATGCTTCGGTCCACACCGCTCACTCTTGGTTAGTGACGGTCCTTGCGGAAATCATCTTCGAGGTTCGTGGCGCACTCGGGGTTGGCGTCGAGGTTCTCATATATCCCACGATGTTAGTTTAACTCCCCAACGGCAACGACGGTCTCCCCGCGGATGTGGGTGTCTTGCACTATCCCGGCATCCGAGGCTCCAAATTTGCCCTTGATGCCGTGGTTTCCGGTTTGTTCGGCGTTTCTAGCCCCCGTCACCCGAAGTCGCTCTCCGCCATGCAAAGAAGACCAAGTTCAAGAAGTACTCGGAGGGGTTGAGGAGTCGCCCCGACATCCGTTTCATTCCCTTTGCAATCACGGAATTTTAGGGTTTAGGGTTTGGTACTTTCGGCGGCCACGCCACGGCTTTCTTGACGGAGCTAGCCAAGCAGGAAGCCGCATCGAAAGAGATGCATGTGGGCGAGTTGTTGGCCTCCTGGCGTCGAAAGATCTCTCTCGACATCCATGTTGGTCACGCGGACGACGTCTTGCGCGGTTTGTCCGCCGCTGCGGACGGCGTGAAGGCCGCTTCTTCCTCGCCTAGATTGCCATCTCTTGCCACGGCGCTCTTAACCCGCGCCATGGACCGCAAGCGTCCCCGTGCTTCCTCGAGCGGCGCGTGAGGCGCCGCTTGTCGCCTCCACGTGTTGCATTCTCGGCGTGGCCTAGGAGTTTCCTTAGTTTAATATGCTAGGTTTGTGCACAACGCAGTGCTTTCCTTTTGCCGTGCTTTGGATTCCGTGATCCTCTTGTCACTCTTGCCCTTTTATTTCCCCTCCCACTTTCCCTGTCCGTGCTGCTCATCTTCTTCGTCTTGTAACCAAGGTACCGGAAAAAAAGAGAGAAGGGGAAGTAGCGGAAAGCGATAATGACTGAGTCAGTGCAATAAAGTACAGATACCGATAACTGTACTGTACTGATATCAAGCTGTAGTTTGTCAGGTCGCGGCTTCGGGATAATTTTTTTAGGGCATCGATTCGGATATATTCCTGGCGATAAATAATCCGTCTGACGGCTTTTTTATCGCCTTCGTCGAATATATTCGTTCGGCGCAGGGATCAATTGCAGAGCTCTCAAGCTCAATACAGAGATAGCTGGTAGCCGAACGCCCCCAGTAGCTGTCGCCACGAGGCCCCTCCAGTCCCGGAATAAGGTTCTTAGAGGGTCCTTCTGATCTCGCTGTGTTGGTCGTGAGCAATTATTACCGTCTACATATCACATCTGGCGGCGCCCGTATTGTCCTTGCAGCGCTTTAAACACGAAGATTGAGACAGAGAACTCAATATCAAGGGCCTAAGATTAGGATAACTTCGACTTAAACAAGAAGGAATATATGCGATTGTAACCAGAGTATACGGCCACGAACCGCTGCATAGATCACGACAGGCCTCCACGACTACCTCGACAGTGACATCACAAGCACAACTTGTCAAGTGTCTGGAAGATATAGTCGTCGTACTTCAGATGGCGGGGTGCGTCCGAGTCGGAACAACGGGCACGCGGGCAGAGAGGAAGAGCACTTCCCGCTACTGTAATATCGCGCATGCTTTCTTGTCGTTTCTACTTTTGGAGACTGTACGGGGGGTCACGGGGCTAGCATCCCCCTGGCACTGGTTTCCTCGCGGCGCGACTTGCCCTTGGACTCACAAGCCGGAGTTCTATCCGGACTGTTCGGCAAATCGCTTGCTCATGCGCCACATCCTCGACAGCTTCGCCACCTGCGGCGCTCGTACCCTTCGCCAAGCCGGTACTGATGACAAAACAAATTTCAGCAGTACATCCGTCCGGGCTGTGACGAGCAGTTCAGGACGCCCTCTACTCGCGCAGCCTCTGTCGACGAACGCGCTCTCTCTCGCGCACCGCGGTGTGCCTCTGATGGCGCCCGAGCACAGCATGCTGGGTTACGAGATAGCGGCGGCACAGGGAGCCAGCTTCATCGAGTGCGACGTCGCGGTGACGGCAGACCTGCAACTCGTTTGTCGACATAGCAACTGCGACCTGGCCACCACCACCGACATCCTTGACGGTGCACACGACGACCTCGCGGCGCGCTGTAGCGAGCCCTTCACGCCCTTCCAAGTGCAGGTGCGTAAATCCCCGAGCGACTGTAAACTAATCATTACTTATAGTATGGCATGCATCATTATATGCGTAATCATTTACTAATTGAATGCGCATTCTTTAATTCCATGACCTTCGGAAAGAAATTCAAAATCTTTTATGCTGAGACTGGAAAATGACATAATAATGTCTCCAAAATATCGATTCAAAGTAAATTTCATATCAGCGACCAAATCCGTATTAATCCTTATCGGGTAAGTATAAACAGATAAACATAACGAATAGGATATATGATTATTTGGTGGCCTGCTTGGTGGCCTCCACTGCTTTTTCTTGTAAGAAATTTTTGGCTATATATGATTATTTAAGATTATTTGTGAAGCTTGAGGTCCAGACATTTCGCTTTGATGTCTTCCTTGACTATTCTCATGTCTGCGTCATCATCGTTATGCACGTGTTACAAGTAGAGACAGTGCGGACAAAAAACAGACAGTCGCGACAACAGTACAGGTACGGGTACCTTCACATTTGGTTACTTATTTTTCTTGTCCGCGTGTCTTCATCGGCATATAATGTTATTTCATGCAACTTGATTTTCATTTACTAACGACAAACGCATAATCATCCTAAAAGTAAAATTGACATCAACCACAGCTCGAAATCACTAACGAACTCCAAGCGAGCGTGGAAAGCACAGCATGCGCTGATCTAGAAGAGATGCCAGTCACCATGGCTGTTAGTGTTGGGGAGAAGGCATCCGTGCTGCTGGTGCATCAGACATCAGCGAGAGACCGTCTGAGTTTAATGTGGGCTGTCAGGAGGGGCGACCGGCGTCGGCCACTTGCTGCACGCACGATTTCACGCTGGAGGAGCTGCAGCGGCTGTGCCTGCGTATGGACGAGGAAATCAACCCCAAAGCTACACGACAGGTGAGAGCACCCCCACATACACATACATACAAACACACCCGCATACACACACATACAACCCAACACGACATGAACACATACACACACACACACAACCGAGCACGACATGAACACCTACACATACACCCAAAACACAACACGACATTAACACATACTCTCTCTCTCTCTCTCTCTTCCTTACCCACTCTTTTTCACCACCTCTGGATGGCTACAATAACAGTGTGATGGGGATTATCTTTCTCCCTCTCCTCCCTCCTCATCCATTGACGGCTACCGATCATACATCTAACAGCCCCCCTTCCTCGTCTCCCTTCCGCGTAGACGGTGATTTTCAAAGATACCCTGAAAATAAGCCACAACATATCACAATACACTGCTTCCCTTTGTTCACAACGTGAGCAATGTAGTTGCAGGTACCCGTGTTCCCTCACCACTGAAATGGCGATTGTTCAGGCAGATTTCACGGTGGGGCCGCCTTCGTGGCGAAGCAACGCCTTCGTCTCCGACTGCTTCCGGATTGTACGGCACATCGACCAGGCGCAGTGGCTGATCCGCGAGGGGCTGAATGCGGTGCCGGAGCTGAAGGACACAGCGGAGGAGCGGACGCAGGCGTTTCTGGCGTCCCATAACCGCACGCGCTTCCACCTCGCAGACATGATGGTGGCTGAGCTGCGTGACGCAGGCTTCGGGTCCGCCGTGCACCCGCTCTCGCCAGAATGGAAAACACACGGCAGTGGACGGGTAAGCCAAATGCACAAACTGCACCACACACTCTCCACATGAACAGCCAAACAAGCACCATCGCTATCCTCTGAAACCCAAACCCCTCTCCGTCCTGCAGGTGGTGCTCCAGACGTTTGACCGCGAGGTGGCGCGCTACTGGGCCACCTCAACCTCCTTTCCCGTCCTCTACCTCTACGAGGACCCCTCCCTGGGCTGCCAACCCTCCAACTGCGGCGATGACGCCATCATTGCGAGCCTAGCGGCCGCAGGCGTCGCGCTCGTTGGCGCGCCCCTCCCTGACCTTGTCACCAGCGTAGGGCACAGGATGGTCCCCACCCCGCGAGCCAGCCACTTCCACCAGCTCGGCCTCGGCATCGTGGCGTGGAGTCTGGAGCGGAGCGGGTGCCCAGGGAAGGCCGGATCCCCTGCCTACGCCGGCTCTTGTGGCTTCTACTACCGTGGCCTTGAAGGCGTCTCTGCTTTCGAGTACTCCGATTCGCTGCTGCTCATGTACCAGCTCTACCACACCATCAGGGTCGTGGGCGCCTTCTCCGATTACGCCGCCACCAACACCGCCTTCCTCAACTGCGTCCCTCCGTTGCCGGGCGCAGATGCCATTACAGCGCTGGCTGGGGATCGCTCGACAGTGCCACAGTCACACCACAGTTTGGCTGACAGCGCGGTCAGCAGTGGCGAGATGTGAAGGGTGAGGCTCCAACTGCAAGGACGCACAAATAAAAATGTATGCCTGCAGACAGATTCAAGGGTTGCTCTATGCATACTACTTATTGTATTGTCCCGTTTGGCATGCGTCATTGCTACATAGCTCAAAAGCAGCACGTAGTGGCAGGTGATGACGAGGAGGGTGACATGCCACTCCGGTAGGGGTGGCTGTGAAAGCTGTGGGGGCTTCCGTAAAGCGAAGTGCTGAGACGCAGTCTGCTTCGAGAAGTGTTATTTTTTCAAGGGAGCACAGGGAAGCAACTATCAACATATGCACACCATGCGCCCCCTTCGTCGATGGCCGCCTAATTCATCAGCCTTCAAACTTTTTGGAAAAGTCTTCATAGTCGAGCCACAACACCTCTCCTTTCATCGTCCCCGACAGCACCTTCAGCTCCGCCTTGAATTTGTCAACATTAACTGAACCAAAAGATAGCGAGCAGCAACGGTGTCAAAGCGCAGCACCACAACCTGGACTAGGCCAGCACCCCCATGGACAGTTGACAGGCGTACATCAGTGCGAGTAGCCAGTGAAGGTGTGCACCTGACAGCAGCTTGCCCGTACTACCTCGATATGCGCCATTGACAATCTGAACCTGAAACCACACGTTAAGCGCAATGCACTCCTTTTCAAAACGTCGACCCTTTCAACGTGTGGTTGGCTATATCAGCGAAGACAAGTATCATGATTTGTGCATGTAGTTCAGAAACAAGAGGAGTAAAGAGCATGATTGTGAACACAACACCGAGCGTGCATATTTGACGAAAGGACACCTTATAATGCATAGATGGAAGACACATGTAGGGGCGAATAGGGAACAGAGAGGAGTGCCCGTCCTCACCAGGCCGCCAGGCTGAGGAATGACCGTCTCCAGCTGCCGTTGGTCCACTCGAAGGACATCGCCGCTATCCAACATCGTCAGCTCCCCTACCACGCCGTCCACGATACGATCCACCACACCCTGGCGGCCCACCACCCACCCAGCCAATGGTTTGAGGGTGCACTCCAGCGCAATATAATCAAAGTGGCAGTAGCCATAGCCACAGTAGGATTAGATTCGGGGGGCGGGAGAGGGACCACCTTGGCCTTGTAGTACCCCGCTGACTTCAGCTCTTTGGCCACTACCTTCACCACCAACCCCTTCATCAGCCAGCACTCCACACGCTTGGCCGCCTTCTGCTCCTGATCCTTCTTCATCAGCTCCTCCAACACATTCGGCTTCCTTTTCGCGCCCACCCTAATCCACCCCACATGGACTCGCCTCAGACAACTCTCCCAAAGTCTGACACCTTCACTCTGCCTGAATACTTAAAAAGCTCTCCAGCAGTAAACCGCAGCGTACCTCACATCATCTCTCCCCCTTCCAGAGCCCCCTCCGTCATCACCTACAGATATTCAGGCCACAGTAACTGAAATGGCCCTCAGCATCAAACCTCCTTCCCTCCTTTCGCCCCCTCCATCCATGCCAACATGTGCGGAGCTGATTCCAGGGGACCGCACCGAAGCCAGGCGCCTTGGTAGCAGTCGGCGCCGGCCGCAGCGCCGCGGGCTTCCGCTTGTTGAAGTCGACCGCCAACGAAAGCGGTTCCGCCTCCTCACCGCGCCGCAGCTCCGTGTCGGGCGTTGGCGCGGGCTCCGCGTCCTCGGTGCCCTTCTGAGCGCGCTCGATCTGGACGCAACGAGGTCGTTCCGCTTAGTTCCGCCTCGTACTACTCTCCACACCCCACTAGCGCATCAACTAACATACAAAACAACCAAACACCATTCTCTACACCGACAGTCCTAACATAGTTCAATGAAGAGCCGCAGGAAGCCCCACCTGTTCCTGCAGTGCGCGTGCTTCTCGCATCTCTTCCTCCCGTTCGTGACGCTCTCGTTTGGCCTTGCGCTGCTCCTCCAGCTCCTGCAGTCCCCAGCAGCAGCACCTCAGTCTTACGCCTCGCACAGATCTTCCCCCCTTACCCACTTCACTATCACTCCCGACGCACCTGCTGTGCATCCTTATGAATAAGCTTGATGAACCACCCCTTCTCCGTCTCTTCCACTTTGCATTTTCCTATGGTGGCATCCCACAGCGGTTTCCAAGCGGGCATGTCAACCACCATGTGCCTATCTAAGTGCATATTGGAATGCCCATCACTTTTGGTGTCCCTCTACCCCCACCACCCCCGTGTGTGTGTGTGTGCGCGCGCGCGTGCGTGTGTGTGTATGTGTGTGTGTGTGTGTGTGTGTGTGTGTGCGCGCCAGTGTGTATCCGCAAGTATATGTGTGCGTGTGTGTATCTCTTCATGCGCGTGTGAGTGTGTGTGTGTGTGTGTGTGTGTGTGTGTGTGTGTGTGTCAATCTGTTTTTGTGCGTGTCTGTCCGCCGGTATCTCCGCCAATGTGTGTGTCTGTGTGCCAGTGTGTCTCCGCCTGTGTGCGTGCGTATGTATGTGTGTGTGTGTGTGTGTGTGTGTGTGTGTGTCCGCGTGATGTTTGAGTGCGTTTCTACGCACATGGGTCAATATACATATATACATGTGGATGTGTGTGCGCATTTACAATTGCTGTAAGTGAAGCGAGCATAAAAAGGGAGGGCAGTCACCCTCGCGTCCCAGGTACTTCACAAACTCCGTGAGGGTGGTCCACTTGGTTGAATTCATGTGCACGTGGTGCTTGTCTGCGATGAACTCGTTCCACACAATTTTCGCCTGCACGCGGCTATGCGGATGACTGCGGGCACAGCAGCAGCGGCAACCGGTAGGGCCACACGCTTTGAGTGCCCGTGGACTGAAGCCGCATATATGTCAAATGAAAGGGGGGCAGAGTGGATGCACATTGCAGAAGCGTTTCTAACGCCAACATCAAGAACGAAGCGTGCTATAAACTTCGTGCTTAAGCAATGAAACGTGAGAGCATAAGCTCCACCTGCCTCGTGAGTGATGTGAATGATTCGCTTCAGTCCCATTCTCATCAATAAATAAAGACACTCAACAAAAATACCACAATGTCGTTTATGCTCCTGAGATGGAGCAAGGTAATGAGGGTTGAGAGGGTGGAGGGAGGAGTAATAAGGAAGGTTAGAGAGGATTGGGGGGGTAAAGGAGGGGAGGAAGAGGAGTAGAGGAGGTCGGGTGAGAGCAGCACCTCATTTTCATTAGCCGCATGAAGCTCTCCTCAAACTCTTCGCTGAAGGTGTCTACCACCTTCTCGGGGTCCTGCCCAAACACCATCATCTGCCGCTTGTGGCTCTCGCTGTTGCAGTGGCACTTGAAACCGTTTTCATCGCGGCACTGCTTCTGACACAGCTGCGCACGCACAAATATAGAGGAGCAGCACCGCCGGTTAGCTCTATACCCACCGCCCGCCCGCACGGACCACCTAGCGCCGTCACCCACAAAGCCAGCACCCCTTCCTCACAGCAACGTCGCTGCACGACAACGAAGCTGAGAACAACGCGTGCCAGCGACTGATCGTGACGGCCCTGTCCGTCGTTGGCTGTTTACATCAGCCACTCGAGGCTCGAGTTGATATTGCCGGCAGTACCCGTAGTGAAGCTTGCCAGGTGGCACAAAGTGCAATAGCAAGAGCGCACCTGACAGTACCACCGCAGTTTTTGGAGTCCCTTGGACTTTATCCGGTTGGCGATCTAACAGCACAGCGGGATATTGGTCGTTAGAAAAGATAATGCTCGTGTCAGTCACTGTTGTGACCCTTCTAGAGTACAATGCTGCGCGACGAAGGTGGTTGGGGTTGGAGTCGAGGGCTAAGACGGCGACCCACCGCCTTCGGCGTGAGAAAGCCGCCTGCTTTTCCCATTGCGCTCGCGCTCCTACAGCCGGGGATCGTCTAGCTTTCTGATATTCGCAAGCAGCAAAGACTTGGTAGACAAGGCTACGGTAGAAGGTTTGAGAGAGGGTTGGTGCTGCCGCCGTGACATATAGTCAATCAGATTATTAGGGTCGTAATTCTGATGAATAAATTTCGATTCAAATCGGTAAATTTATTACAAGAAAAAGCAGTGGAGACCACGAACAATAAGCGAAAAGAAGAAAGGATCGGAGGGGGAAACGTGGAGTTATCTGAGTGCAATGGATCATGGATGTAAGTAGTACGAACTTGTGCTGTACTGCGCACTGGAACGGAGCGACAGAATATGCAGGTTTTCTAGGCGCGTAGAACCATGCTTGAAGCTAGCGACCTGTGGGTCGGTCGCCATTCTCTGTCGAGTAACACTGACTGGCAATCTTGCCTCCCCCCCCCCCCCCCCCCCCCCCCCCCCCCCCCCCCCCCCCCCCCCCCCGCCATGTTTAACGGTTGGACTAATTCGAGGTTACTAACGGTTATAGCCATTGGCCCCAATTTTTTTAATAGATGCGATAGCGCGAGCAACAACGATACCCTTGTCTTGCAGGTTGGCGAGGGATCAATTTACGTCCTCCCTTGGAGGTTGCGTCACCCCGGCGGAACGCCACACCATATTACTCCGTGTAATTACAAACAATTGAAATCTCCCGGCGATTTAGGACGTGGAGCGTAGTGAGCACGTGCGGAGGTTGAAGAGAAGGGAGACCGTACTACGAGTACGAGCTGGCTGGAGGAGTAGTCGTTCTTGGAGTACTTATATCCAAGTGGCCGAAACCGTAGTAGTCCCTAAAAATGTTAACACAGTGGGACATGACTTGCCACCTGGATTCCTTCCTTTTCTTTAAGCAATGCCCGTGTTCTCACCACCTCGGTCAATGCACTCTGATCCTACTCAACAAATGAGTTGTTGTATCATGTCCTACATTATTGCATGGTGTAGTGCATAGAAAACCCATGCCCGAGGAAGAAGGAGGCATGCCACATATTGCGATTAAAAACCACATTTCTTGCTCAACGAAGCTCTTTTTCTCATGAATATTCTCTCAGAGAGACGCTATTAAGGCGGAAGTTGCCATTTTCTTATGAAACGACTACCGGTGTACGAAATCGTACGGACAATCAAAAAGGTGCCCATACGTTGTTGACAGTTGGAGCTCTCCCCGAAGTTGCCATATTTTCTTTTCATTCAAAAGTAGATAGTAGGAAGAGAGTTGGAGCAAGGGTTCACCAAAACTCACACTGAGTTTCGGTGCTCCTACTCTCTTACTGGCGAAACGCGCGACTTCCGCCCCAATGCGACTTCCCGCTCCCACCACCTCATGCGTCACGGCCACTACAGTTGCACGAGCAACCCACTCTCCCATCATATAGCGCTCGCAAATTTTGTAGCACTAGTCAGTTTTCAGATGCGACAACTCCGGTTTTGCTTCAAACAAGTCTACTTGTCAACAATTTTTATGTGCGATGCCCAAGCACCGCTCGTGCTTTAAGTCTTTCACCATAACATACTGTTCGGAAGAGGAGCATACATATTTCAATCCAATTCACAAAACCCACCCCCCCCCCCCCCCCTTAGCACTTTTTGGAGCGCTATGAAGGGATCGTGACACATAACGCAGTGGTCAAGCGAGTTGCTTGACCCGTGCGGTATGTGCGTTTTGCTATATTTTCGGAAGATGGCGCCGTTGTTCCTGAGCCCGCGCAACTCGTCCGTGGCTTTACGATTCTCTTGACCGCATTGTGCTTGTCAGGTAATTAGCGAGGCGTGGCCATAATCGCGTGGCGGTACCGGGTACTAGGTAGTACGTGTAGAGGCCGCGGCCGTTACATGTACCTTTCACGATACATGTACTGTATAAATTCGTATACATAATTTGATTTGAATGGCAACTTCCATACTCATACCCGAACCGCTAACTTTGCTGAGGAGCTCGCGTCTTCCGGTCGTCGGACCATTTGCGAGTCATCCATTGGGAAAGTTTGGGAAGAGAATGGCAAGTTCCACCTAAGAAAAACGAGAAGAACGACGTCCGCCCCGGCCTTGACATATTGTTTAGTACTTGTATCAGTACATACCGGACACAATATATACTTCTCCACAAACGTCCGGACAATATTTCGCACCTTCGCAAGTAAAGAATGTAACCATACGTCGACTTTATTGACAAATCTCCTGAAATCCTAGGCATTGCCTTTGCGCCCAATATGGAATGCGCCGACAACTACTGGGGGCGAATTCGAGCACTTCCGGGCTTGTGTACTCGGGGTTATCGCGCCCGCACCCGTGCGGCACGCTCGTTCAAACAGTCGGCGTGTTGTTTAGACGAAAAGAGTAACGGGCGCACAACGCCACAATATGAATGCTTATGCGACGGTCGCGCACATATATTGCATAGGCGACGGAAGGAGGAGGTGTTGGACATGCCGATGTGGGGGAAACGCACGTAATCGCGTATGTAGACTTACCACCGATATGTGCATAACCCAAGGGCAAGCCGCTTTCGTCCACAATGTTAAATCGATCATAACGTACTCGAATAAGGTGAAAACTCTTCTAAAAAGGTATTGTTGGACGCGTCTTTTCAATGCGCGTCGAACAAATCTACTCCGGAGTTCAAACACCCACAAATACATTTTTTGTGAATCATTTCAATTTCCGCATTATTCCGGCCAAGTTGAGCCGCAGTGCCAAGCAACACACGTCGAATTCGACTCACCTCATGAGGCGATTTGTGCGGGGTTTGTCGACGTATGCATACCAATTCTTCCTTTCTATTGATTTCCAAGCCTAGTTCCTCATGTGTGCCACGCGTGGGCGGGTGTGGTTAGCAAAAGCACATACCCAAACATTCTAAACTCCACCGTCAACGTGATGCGTCCCTACTAACGGCCAAGTTGGACCTCGCCCCTCACCTAAGCCAATTGCCCTCGCATGTTTACAACGTGCAATGCTCATCTACGTAATGCTTTTACTCTCTTGCTTTCCAAAAACATCACCCGTGCCTGCGGCGTGAACTTCCGTGCTCTATTCAAACACCCGCAAACCAAACCTCACGCATTGAACACGGCAATCAGCCTCCAAACCCACTCCAATAAGTCCCCAAACATACGGTTATGTGGAACACGGAGTAATATGCGGCTTGGTATGAGCGCTTGAGCAATGCCCTAGCGTGGCGCTCAAAACGATGTGTACATTTCATACAATTTCATGGGAATTTATGGGCCTAATTTGACAAACTCCACCGACAACACTCGCTTTAAGCTTGGGTCTAAACATACCGGATGACAGCTAACTACTTGCTTCTCGGTTCTCTTACACTTGGGCGCGGTACCTGAGTGTCGCCGTGCTTGACTTGGTGAGAAGGGAGCGTGTTCTTGACTAGCTTATGCTTAACAAAATACATGTCCGGACTTTCGTTGTGGAGGAGTGTACTTGTCTGTGTCCGTTCCGCCGACGCTGGGAACGACCCCGCCCCGACCCCGGCCAGTGCAGTAGAACGGCGGGCAATCATCTGTTAAGCAAGTTCAAATTTTCATTTCTGATGCTGATTGCATGATGCGGATCTCCGGGCTGATGCGGTTTGGCAAGTATTTTGTCAGGGTCTGATAGTGCACTGAACAATTGCATTTCCGCATTGCCGTCGTTTTATTAGTGAATACCTTCATTAGTTAGCCCTGCTCCAGAGCAACTGCTCCTGCTAATCAAAAAAAAAAATTAGCGACGACGACGCCGCCGAGTAAAACTGGGGAGGGTATTACTGGTACCCGTAGTGCTGCGACCTGCGACACGGCGGAATACGACAAAAAAAAGTAAAGGCTACACGACGTGGCTATGACTGCGCGCACTCCGCGCAACTCAGGTACCGGTATTAAGCCGATATTCACATTAGAAAAAAGTACACGGCTCGTAGGAACACGGCTCGGCCGGTACACGGCTCGCGGGACAAAAAAAACACGAGCCGTGTTCCTCGCGCTTTCTGATATTCACATTAGGCCGGTACACGGCTCGGACCGCAGTACATACGGGCTTTATATCGGGCTTTGTATCCTACGGCCTTTTCTGCGCGGTCATCCCGCCAGCACACACTCTCTCACCAACACCTTACCGCACCCGCGCCCGTTCCACGATGCTGGACCCGAGGCGCATCACCCTTGTATGGGCCGTGGCCTTGATTTTCGGCTTGGCGGCACTCGTGAATGCCGTTCCGCCCGCGCCAGATGTGGTGATGGGTACGGACCCCTCCGCCGGGAGCGCAACCTCAGCGTACTGGTGCAAGTAAACACACACGCACGGCGACACACACACACACAGACGCACGCATACATACGCACCCGGCCACACATGCGATCACAAACACACGCTCGCATAAGGTCACAGCATATACGCGCACGCACTCTCCCGCACACGTAGTAAAGTCATACGGTTAGACCCACATAGATATATAAGTGGATGCGTGATGCGTCTTCCGGCGTACAACCGCGTAACCCGTCGGACCCGAAATAGACTGCCGTCTAGCTGTGCTTAACAACTTACATGTAACCATTATTTCTGCGCGAACTGTGCATTCGAAACAGTCGTTTGCCCGTGCACGAGCGTGCATACGTATTGCCAGCTCATCAGGCAACCGTTGTTGCGAGAGCCCGATTGCGTGTGTGTTTGTGTGTGTGGGGGGGGGGGGGGGGGGGGGGGGGGGGGGTATGTCTCTGTGTGCCCCCCTCTCTATCTCTCTCTCTTTGTGTGTATTTATGTGTGTGTGTGTGCGCGCGGGTGTGTATGTATGTCTCTGTGTGCATCAACAACAGCAACAACAACAGCAGCAATAATAGATGTTGAAGTAGAAGCATGAAATAATAAATAAAAACGATAGCTACACAAGTAAAACAAGTGTGCCTGTGTGTGCGTCTCTGCGTGTGTGTGTGCATGGAACTCTCTCTCTTTCTCTCTTTCTCTCTCTCGCTGTGTGTGTATTTTTGCATGTGTGCTTGTGTGTGTGTGGCTCTCTCTCTTTCTCTCAAGGTGTGTGTGTGTGTGTGTGTGTGTGTGTGTGTGTGTGCATGTAACTCCATCTTTCTCTCGCTCGCTGTGTGTGTATTTGTGTGTGTGTGTGTGTGTGTGCGCGCGCGCATGTGTGCATGTGTGCATCAACAGCAACAACAATAGCAGCAGCAATAATAGATGTTGAAGTAGAAGCATGAAATAGTAAATAAAAACGATAGCTACACAAGTAAAACAAGTGTGCCTGTGTGTGCGTCTCTGCGTGTGCGTGTGTGTATGTGTGTGTGTGTGTGTGTGTGAGAGAGAGAGAAAGTGTGTGTGCATGTAACACTCTCTCTTTCTCTCTCTCTCGTTGTGTGTGTATGTGTGTCTCTGTGTGCATCAATAACAACAACAACAACAACAGCTATAACAGATGTTGAAGTAGAAGCATAAACTTATAAAGAAAAATAGCAGCTGCACAAGTAGAAGAAGTGTGCCTGTGCGCGCACGCGCGCACGCGCGCGGGTGGGTGTGTGTGTGTGTGTGTGTGTGTGTGTGTGTGTTCGTGTGTGTGTGTGTGTGTGTGTGTGTGTGTGTGTGTATGTGTGTGTGCTGCATCAGCTTCCCAAGCATAAGCATAACGACAGGTTTATTTACAGCTTAAGGTTGGTGATCCTGTTGTGTCTTTGCGGTGGGGTACACTCAAGCTCTACCCCCTCACAGCAACCGCTATTTTTGTATTAGACGCTTGCGAAAATCGCCTACGCGCCCACTCACAGGAACTCCCTCCTACTAGATCCGTCTCCGTCATGCAGCATGTTTATTTTTTAATCCCGCGCTCCTCGAAGGTAGTCTCCGTTCCTGCGGGCCGGATTGGTACCGGGAACTTGCCCGGCCAAGTGCATCCCAAGCGCTCTCCGCTACCGTCACGCCCTCCCGACCACCTGTCGACCACTTGCTCCCGACCAAAATAGAGGGGGGGTTCCCTTCACCGTCCAAGAACTCGCCAACAACCTACTAAAGCGGGTGGGGTAGAGTCATATACAAAAGTTCGCGAGTCGGGTTGTGACAAGTCGGGCAGGTGGGCAAGGCGGGCGGGTACCTCGAAGATCACGCCCGCAACTTCCGCCTTGATGTCCAGCTACTTTGATGTAACTTATTTATCCGCCTCTGTCCAGTGCCAGCTTCCAGCTTGCGCGCCCCCCTCTTCGGAACGTTTTCGCCGAGGTATAACGGGCGGACTGTGCTAGCGATGCTAGACGGGGCTGTAGGTGGTGGGATACTGCGTAGCGATACTGCGTAGCGATTATTTCCAGATACAGGGGGAATAGCCCCGCGCGAAGCGAGGAACGGGATGTACTGTATAATGTACTAGTTTCTAGAGCCGTGTACCTCCTCCCGGTACACGGCTCGGGCAAATAGGAACACGGCTTGAGGCTCAAGCCGTGTTCCTATTTGCTCAAGCCGTGTTCCTATTTGGCCGGTACACGGCTCGCGAGCCGTGTACCGTAATGTGAATACCTGTATTTTTGATATTTTCGGTACAGGGCTCGCGAGCCGTGTACCGCATGTCTAATGTGAATATCGGCTTTAAACGGTCGATTCGACTTCTTGACATAACAGCACAGTGGGTACAGACTGACACAGAGTCACCGACACGCATGTCGCGATCTACCAAAGCGCGACGTCACAACTACAGCCGACCTGCCGACACAGTAGCGACACGTCGCCAAAACGTCATCTACCGTAACAGTAAGCGCCACGGCCGTGCTGCCGCCTAGTGCCTGCCACTTTCCACCTCACGCCTACTGTTCGATGGCCAGGACTTTCGCCACTGACAAGACCTATAAGTATGCGGAAGGCATATGACATAAGCAGTCCAGTTAAGTAAGACAGTTTCCCTTTTCTGACCGCCGCAGTCGACGAGTAGTATTTTCATCCGAAACAAGAAATACCTTACATTTGGCGCTTCACATAGACCCGAATTGTGTTCCTAGCAAGAGACTCTGAGGGGGGAACGACAAGATGCCTTCCGGGAAGCAAGCCTTCGGCATTCCACAGAAGATGGATACGGATAAGCAGTTGCAGCACCTACGTCGAGAGTATGAGGAGTCCGGCGTGTCGCCTCTGCGCGGCTCGACGGACGACAATTTCCGGCAGGAGCGGGGAGCCAGGCCGCCAGTAGCCACGGCGGCGTACGAGTCGGACGCCCTGATGGCGTCGACCTTGAAGTCTTTTGGATTGGTCTCCACGATCAAAACTCCCTAAGCTTTTGAATCTTTGTCGACCTGCATCCCTTGGGATATATTTACATACGTGACGACGCTCCTTCGCGAGGACGGAAGAGGGGTTCCGCACTTTCACTCGAGAGCGACGCGGAGCGGGGAGGTTCCCATACCATCGATATGCCTCTCCGCTGCGCTAGTAAATTTGAATTGTGGGGATTGCCCATAGTACATACCTACTGCACATTCGTGTAAATACAACTTAGTCTTCGCCAGTGTTCAGGTCATTACTCCCCTCTCGTGATGAACGTGCGCCCATGAGGTGACCATCTACAACACGCAACCGCTTCTCCTCGTCTTCAACGCCCACGAAGCCCTCATCAAACAAACAAACTCACACGCACACACACACGCACACACACACACACACACACACACACACACACACACACACACACACACACACACACACACACACACACACACACACACAGTGTCGCTTTCAAGCATGGAAGTGGAGGGCGAGAGCGAGTATGGCTGCTGCGTTAAGCAAGAAAATATAAACTCATGCTGGAAAAACGATCATAAGAATAAGACTAACAATCCCAATGTGTCACACACACGACCCTGCTAACTACACGCGTTCCCACCAGCTCATGACCCAGGAAACCATCCATAGCATGTAAGGTGCCCATACATGTCAACTCTTACACTCAGCTGTCACTCTCCCCATCCTCACCCTCCCCTGCAGAGCCACCATCCTCACCCCCCTTCTCGTCATCCCCCTCCTCCTCCTCACTTCCCTCCTCCCTCATCCCAACATCCACCTGATACACCGCCCGGTACAGCTGCGCCGCCTTGCTTGCCTCCGCATCATCCCCAAACGGCCACATCAATGCCTCGTCGTGCTCCCCCTCAGGCATGTGCGCCATCACCCACTCTGTCGCGCCCTCCGCATCCACCCACACCGCGATCTCGCGGATGCAGTACTGCAGCGCTGCCTCAGCCAGCTCAGCTGCCCCCACATTGCTCTCACCGCCAACACCCGCGCTGCCACTTTCTGGCCCCTCCGCGTCCTCATCCGGATTGACCACTTGCTGAAATGCCTCGTGCCAGCAGAGGAACGCGGCGATGTATGGATTGCCCGCCATCCCCTCCTGCAACAAAAGCAAAGTCAGAAGAAATCCTAGCTATGAGAGTGAACGAGAATCGGACAGCAAGATGTGTGTGTGTGTGTGTGTGTGTGTGTTCTGAATGAAAATATAATTCCTAGACGTGAAAATTGTTCACATATCCTGAAACATATAATTGTATGTCAGTGCTATCTTGTGATTCAGTCTGTGAGGGCGCATGTATGACTTTATGGGTATGTACGCGTAGGAGGGCCGCGTGCGTGGTTTTAAAACCGAATGTTGACAATTTAAGACTGGGGCAATGTGTCTTTGAAACGAGCTATAGAGAGCGTGAAAGAACGGGTGTGAGACTAATCGCGTAAAGTGTGCGTCTGTACGAGACAGAGATGAAGCCGATGGGTATATGTGAGTGTGTGCGCGCGCGGACGAGAAAGATAAACTGAGGGGGAGGGGGTGGAGGGAGATGAGGACCGGTTGTGGGTGTGTGTGTGTATATGCGCGTGTGTGTCTGTTTGCATGTATGTATGTGTGTGTATGTGGTGTGTGCGTGCATGAGTTTCTGTGTTCGTTTGTGTGTGTGTGTGTGTGTGTGTGTGTGTGTGTGTGTGCTCGTGCATTTCAGGGAGACGATGGAAAGGGGAGTGGGGGGAGGGGGGTGGCGACCTTAAGCGCGTGCAAGGCCGCCTCTTCCGACGCTCCCTCCTCCTCGAGCACCACCCACGCGATGAATTCAATTAGCGCCAAGCTGTACCATTCCTCCGGCGGCCGTTGATGCGGAGGTGTCTGCTCCAGCACAGCGCGTGCCTCGCCCAGCAATCCCTCGTCCATGTAGGCGGATACCAGGTAAGCGCGCGCGTTTAACGCATCGCTCTTCTCCGCTTCCAACAGTTTGCTGATCGTCGCAGCCGCGTCCTCTCCACTGCCTGACTGCAACTGAGCGCGGCCGAGCTCCAGCAAGGCTTGGCAATAGGGACGGCATAACGGCACTTCCCAGAGTTTACCGTGGTGCTGAGCTAGCAAGTCCACTGCATTGGGCTTATTTTCCCAATCGCCACAGTGGTCTGTACGCACAAGTTGAAATTCAGCGCCATGTGTAGTGCTTTGAAAGACAGATGGGGCGTAGGCATGAGGGAGGGTGCGCGCGCGCGTGTGTGCGTATGTGTAACTTCATATTTGATGTTTAATGCCACTGAGTGAGTGCATCTGCCACAGCCTAAGCGTGCGGGTGTGTGTCTGTGTGTGTGTGGGTGGGTGTGTGTGTGCGTGAGACTGTGGGTTTTTTATGCTGCGTGTGCTTGTCTGTCTATGCATGTGCATATTTTTGTGCGCGTTTTCAGGCGTCGCATTCTAGTGATGCGTGCCACTGCGTGTATGCGCGTGCTTGCGTTTCAGTTTGTCGCGTTTGTGCGCGCGCGCGCGCGCGTGTGTGTGTGTGTGTGTGTGTGTGTGTGTGTTTAAGTGGTGTGTGTGACTGTGTGCGTGCGTTTGCATGTGTGTGTGTGTGTGTGTGTGTGTGTGTGTCTGTGTGTGTGTGTGTGTTGGTGTGTGTGTGTATGTGGTGTGTGTGGCTGTGTGCGTGCGTTTGTGTGTGCGTGTGTATGCATGTGTGCATGTGTGCATGTGTGTTTGCGTGCGTGTATGTGTGCCTGTGTGCATGTGTGTGCATGTGCATGTATATGTGTGTGTGTGTGTGTATGTGTGTGTGTGTCCAACACACTGTGCGTGTGTTCAACTGCGTGTGCTTCTGTATGTGCGTGTGCATACGCGGGCGCGCGCGTGTGTGTGTGACTGTCTGAGTGCGTATGTGCAGACGTTTCATTGAATGTGTGCGCGCGTGTGTGTGTGTCTCAGTGCGTCTATGCAGATATATGAGGGAGTGCGTGTTCATGTGTGCGAGTGTATGTGTGCCGTAGTGTGTGGCTGTGTGCTTGCGTCAGACCGAGAGACTTTTTGGCGTCCTCCTGCGAGTCTGTGTCTTGTGCTGGATTAACTTTCCAACGAGGCACGGGCCTCACCCATGCAGTCGTATACGTCGTAGCCACAGCCATGCGCGGACTTCTCGCGCGAGTCCCACGGCCGCGCTGCCCCGAAGAGCCTCTCCGCTTTCCGTTGCTTAAACGCCTCGGCTAGTTCGGCCGCGTTCGACAGCTCCTCTCGGTGCGCCGTCAACTCGCTCGTGAGTCGATCGACCGCACGATGCGCCGCCTTTAGCCTCAGCGCTCGCGCTTTCCGTTCCTTCCGACCATGACCCTCTCGTTGCAGGTTCACCGCCTTCTCGCTCGTCAGGTCCTCGCCACGACGGTTGCGTGCCGCTTTCGCCGCCTTTTTGGCGCTCATTTTGTCCACGCCGCCGCCACCGCGGTCGACGTACTTGTTGCGCTCCGCGCGTGGCTTGGGCATCCGCCCAGCCCGCGCCTTGCTTTTGCCCATCCTGTCGTCGCACGTTGGAGAATGGAGACGACTGTGGCAAAAATATTTACGGCAGCACCGGTCACGACGTCAGGTGGTTCGTGAACTGATATCCTGGACTGGACTGGTTTCGCAGAAATTTTTTCATCAGGGTTTGGACTGGACTGGACTCCTTAACAAACTGCTTTTTCTTGTAAGAAATTTAATATTACTCCTTGACAAACAATGTCAGTAGCGCGTCATCCATCGGCATCGCTTGAAATAATAGCGCGGGGAAAAATAATTACAAGTACGGGCGGCTCATCAAGATTCTCAAATCAGGTCTCATATATTAATAAATGTGCTTACAAGAAAAAGCAGTGGAAGCCACCAAGCAAAAAGAAGAAAAGAGGGAAAAACCTAAGCCCGAGGAACGGGAAGGCATGCCACAGCGTGAGCACTGCCCTCCTGAGAAGCGTCGAGCATAAATAAGCAGCATAAAGAGGTTGCATGAATTAACGTCGCACATCCCCCAAAAACGCCGAGAAGGAACAGAAGTATATCGACAATCATGTCTCATATATTACATTGTCTCAACCATGATCCGTAGTGATCCTCTTGTCACTCTTATTATTGCACTTTACTTGTTTCCCCTCCCTTTTTCCTTGTCCTTGCTCATGTTGTGCTTCTTGTAACTGTCTCAACCAACCAGCATCCGATCAGTTTTTCGCGGATGGTGGCAAAGTTCACCTAAGAACCGGCCTTATCAGTTGGTAAAAAAGCAACCGATCAGTTGGTAAATATAAAATGCAAATAAAAGACGTGGGAACGTGGACAGGGGGGGGGGGGGGGGGGGGGGGGGGGGGGGGGGGGGGGGGGCAAATGGCGGCAAGTCTAGGGTTTACTTTTGTTTGGATCGATCAATAATAAACAAGGGATCAAATAACAATTTTATTTCCGGGGTTGTTTGTAAGATATTTATCCCCCTCTGCGATATCGTGTGCGACCTACTCGAGAGATAAAATGATTACATAATTATGATCACAACTGCTCGGACGAACACCGCTTCAGATAGGCACTCGCCTCCCAATCCCGGGGAGTCTCGTATTGGGAGCTCAACATGGCAAACTCGATGTGGACGTTCGCACTTCCGCTTTACTTGGCACGCCTCCGGTTCAATTGGTCCGTAACTACTATCCCTTCGCTCTAGAGGACGGGGGCCGGTTCGCGCCTATGGCGGTTGAGTTGGTTGATCATATTGCTATTTTGGTGGCAGTTCGTCGCTTCCTTGGCATGGGTGTTGCGGACTCTCATTTTTTGCGTTCTAACATTAATGTCCTCATGCAACATCTCGTTCGTTGATCTACTTATGTTCCCTTTCGTCGGCTTTTGGAGGCTGTGCGTCAAGAATTCCGTGCTTGCTCTCGACGAGCGGGAGCGCGGGCGGGGATACTCTTATTACGCGACAGCAAAGGGGCTTTGGGCCCAGGTACATGTACGGGTAATTCCGATAAAGTATGAAAAACTATTTATTATGCCAATCCGGCATTGATGCCGTAATTCTCCCCGAGTAGTGATGGCATTTTCTCGCGCGTATACACTTCAGCGATGGCTATTGGTAAACACAACTAGACGTATATACTAACTCAAAAAAATTTTAAGAAAAAGCAGTGAAAACCGCCAATCAACAATGGAAAAATAAGGAGGAAAAAACTTTATGGGCCTGAGCCCAAGGAAGAGGCGAGAGACATGCCACGGCATCGGCATTGGCCTCTTACAAAGCATCGCGAAGATAAGATTCGGACAGGAGACAATTGTAGACTCGGTGTCCCTCCTTATCGCACTTGTAGCGGAGTCCTTCAACCCTCCTTATGTCGTTGAAGCTCTTTAGGGATAAGAGCTCCAACGATGGCACATAAGTCAATTCCGTCGGCGTTTTGAAGGAACTTGCCCCTTTCACCGCGGCTGCCTCGACCACGATTGCCTCGCCTAGATCTCTCACCTCGAAGGCGATGGTAGCATCAACGTCCTGAGTGTCGAGGGGTCGCTTCTTAGCTAACTTCGAACGGCCATGGTTGTCAGTTGGGTTAGGTGCATTCTTTGCACGGCCTAGATGAGGCGAATTAGCGACGAGGTCGTTTAAGAAATTTTGCAACTTCGCGAGCGGCGTGCTATGGCCTTTTTGCCGTGAACAATGGGACATGGAATGAATGTGAAGTCGGAAATTTGCCAAACCAGTGATGAACCGATCACACTGAAAATTGTCCATAAGGGCTTGTCTAGACCTCCGTAAAAAGATGTTGAAATAATGGGCGGCTGTACTCCGCGTAGCTCATCGAATTTTGGGATATGTTGATCAACGAGGTAACCGCTTCTTCTCGAATGTTGAGAAGCATGGACGTCTTGCGAATATCTTATACCAAAATTTCAATAGTATCAAGTACTTAACCATGCGTCTTGCGGTTGAGCCACCATATGTTTAGAGATCCAGAGAAGTGAGGCGAAGCCCGCATGCCAACGTTATACGAGTCAAGGTTAATGTCTAGCATTGAAGAACGTTGTGGCTGAGTGTCGAGCCAATCTTCAAGCTGTCGAGCGCCTCGACCAATTCACGGTGGTGTTCAAATTACCGCTTTGCGTTGCGTCTTTGCTCAAGTTCCACTTAATCCTGCAAAGTTAGTTAATGGAGGTGGAACTTGCATGCGCAAGTCCGTCGGCGCGTCGCAATACAACTGATTAATGTAACCTCGCATTTCCATCCATTCCCGGCCACAGTCGACGGTTGTAAAACGAGGCAAGAAGAAGAGCTCCTTTGGATGCGAAGTGTCACGATGAAGGAAGATTTGTCAAGAAATTACCGACGACCGAGAACTTTGCCGCTGAGCCGCGAAGCGAGAACGTAACAACTTTTACTTCAGTTCAATAGCATTAACACCGCAATTACCGGACGGCGTAACAATAAAACTTTCAATCGCAATCGAAGCCGGAACGACGTAAGAACCATCAAGTTGCGAAGTCGACTGAGAAAGTACAACGTGTTCGACCTTCACCGGCGTGCGAAGGTTAATGGTCACGTTAGGCACGGGTACAAAAGCATCGTACACGTTGACATGCGGCGTCTTACTGTCGGGTAACGGTGCACATGCAACTTTACCACTCAACAAGGTTAAATCGTCGGCAGTCATGATGATAATGATGGTCTGTTCGAACAATTCGCAAACGGCAGCATGAATATGTTCCTCGCTAGGGAAGACAATGCCGACAAGAACCCAAGCTTTACCGGATTTAGGCTCTCGCTGCAAAACATGTATTATGTCACTCGCATTGGGACTGTAGACATGCAGTACGATCACCACGTATTTAACAAGGACCGAGCGAACAATAGCGAACGAACGTAGCGCAAGCAACAACGTGTTCAAAATGCATTTCCGAAACCCTTGTGAGCATTTTGCCTCCTTGCAAACTGCTCACACAAATTAAACGATGTTGCGGGCGGGAGTGCATATGGAGAGATCGAAGTTGTCTATTGATAGCTTAGCGTTAATAATACAATGCTGTTGAAAAAAGAAATTGAAATGGTGTCTGTCACATCCCTCCACTCCACTAGGATTAAAATGTGTCCTAGCTAGCTCCGTATGGTGTCGCATGCGCCTCGTGGCTTACGCGTTAGGGCTCTCGTAACCGTCTCAACAAACTAGCGACGTAGCATATCTATCTCGAGAAATCAGACGAGAGTTTTTATCGGGGCATCATGTTCGCAACCCGGCGCGTAAGCCAAATACCGAAAAGACGTCGGTATCCTTACGGCGAATTTGTACTTTATGTAATTCGCTTTGCACGGCTGTTGGGCGTTGTGTGGCAATCGTCGCGGGTACATCTTACGCGTGCGGTCGCGAGCGAGTGGGGCGGATGCTACGGTAAGCATGGGATCAAGACTGCCCCAACAAACGCGCATATGTACGAGGACGTGTACGTCAATACTACATTCATATGCTAAGAGTTGTGTTGCATGTTAGATTAATTGTGCGTACATGTATTGTACGTACCGGGCGGTACTTGCAGTATACTATTGTACAATGACCTCGAGCTGTTGCAACGTTGGCAACGTAACAACCGCATGTTCTTCCACTGGAAAAGTACGGATCAAATTAGTAACGAGAACCTGTGTAATGCCCCGCAATTTATTAGTACATGACAATACTCGTCACATTTTTCGTTGCCGACGATGATCTTTCATCTTATTTATGTTCGCGGCTATATGTAAGTAGTTATGTATATGTATACATTTGTGTTCGGGATAATATCAAAATGTTGGCATTTTTTCAAGAAAAGCAGTGAAAACCACCAAGTTAAAGGGAGGAAAAAAACCCATTGGTCTAAGTCCGAGGAAAAGGAAGGCGTGCCACTGCACCAGCACATCGCGAAGATGACAACCCTAAGTGCCATGAA
>JAPMLY010000669.1:87085-99585 GCA_026401115.1 Tetraselmis chui
TGGCCATGCAACTCGATTGGGGGGTAGAGTAATGATTTTCGAGCAACACACCACGGCGCGTTGTTCACTGACGTGAGCACCTTTATGGGCACGCCCCAATTATTGTGGGCACACACGTTGGATTTGCGGCCCTGTTTTGAAGGCCGAAATTCGTGCATGTGCATGTTATGCACGCCTCTATGCGTGGCTCGGTTCACGTAGTGTCGCGACAAGCCGGGAGGCTACTCGACACTGGGTTCTCAGCAAAGCATGTTTGCACAATTGCACGAGTATCCGCCGAGTGTGTTGCGACCGGCCGTCTACATAAAGGCGACGCCGAGAATGGCATATCGTGTGCACTAGGTTTTCTTGCCACGTGCATGGAAATACCACCAAGGAGCACGGGCTAGGGACCGATTGGGCTTGAGGGGCGGCTGACTTGGAGTGTAAGCACCCTAGCGCGTTGATCGCTGGCCTTTGAAGCTTGCGCATCGCCGGGTGTGAAAAATGGCGGGGAGCTTTCAAAGTACCCTAGCACGGGCCTTTATTTGGCATGCGGCACATGGCACGGCACCATGCCATCATGGGGCATGAAATGGGCAACGCCGTGAGTAGAAGAAATATAGAGCGCTGATTGTTGAGCATATTGGCGGAGCGGGTGTGCGGGTACCACATGTTCCAGAGTTGTTAGCCCTGCGCGAATGTGGCAGATTTTGAAACCCTAAAAAAACTTTAGTTGGTTGTACGAGGGCATGGATGACATCGGACGGCGGATGTGACGCGAAAACCGGTATGTAGGCGTCGATAGAATCTAACACATATTCTGTTGGGGGAAGGGCTTCCATTTGAAACTTAGTTTGCTCGAATCGGGCGTCGTACGGCAAAGTTAGGCTTTTCTAAGCCTTCCAAGATTTGGGTTCCCGGCCCCAATCCCACCCACGTCAAGCATCTTAGCGGCACATGCCATCACACCCACGTGCTCCCATGTTTGCGGACGACTTGCTTAGATCATTAAAACCGCATGTTGAATCGCCGATTTCGGGAGTATTCACGAGCCAAAGTGTGGAAAATCCGAATTCCGGGGCGCCCGAATCATGGTATTATGCCCCGAAATCGGGGTTGGGCCACAAACCCTAATACGTCATATCGTACCCGTTACAAGCTCCATTTGTGCCCCGCTTCCCCCTTTGCTTCACCGTCAACACATTTTTGGGCCCGCCTTTTCAACGAGCTAAAGTACAATTAAAACATAGAAACCCTACATGATAAACACCCGCCCTACGCGAAAGGCCCTATTTCACTAGTAACTGACTTATTTTATGGAAACATTGTATAAACTTATCATCGAGTTATATCACGAACCCCGCGATGTTGGTTTAACTCCCCGACGGCAACGACGGCCTCCCCGCGAGGTAGGTGTTTTGAAATACCACGACATCCGAGGTTCCAAACTTGCTCTTGATGCCGTGGTTTCCGGTTTGTTCGGCGTTTCCCTCCCGAAGTCGCTCTACGCCGTGCTGAGGAGACCAAGTTCGAGACGTACTCAGAGGGGGTGAGGAGTCTATTGAACCATGCAAACACAGTTAGTGTGGAAGATAACGTACGCAAACGTAGTTACAATCACAGTCCCGCAAACGGAACAGTTAAGGCGACAACCAGCCTACATGCGTGGTGTCGGGACAACAGAAGTGGGAGAGCTGTAGCCTAGCGACAGCTTTGTACCGAGTCAAACAGTTTATCGGTATGTCCGATCTAGACATGTACTAATCATATCCAGAGTAGCTTACAGTAGCTATCTGCAACTAATACGTATGCGGTATTACTTACAACACTCCCCCTGAAGGTAGCTACGGGATGAAGCGTTGCATTGGGTCTTGTCCTCCAAGGATCGCACTTCGGTGTCGTGCTAGTGCAGGTCCTGGGAGGGGTTTGGTGAGCATGTCAGCCACCATCTGGTCAGTGGGGAGGTACCTCAACTTGATGGTCCCTTGCTCCACGTGGTCTTTGAGAAAGTGCCACTTCAGGCCGATGTGTTTAGTCTTCTCGCTGACCAAGGCATTCTGGGAGTATGCAATGGCGCTTTGGTTGTCCTCCCAGATGGTGGTGGTTTCGGTGATGGGGGAGTCGAAGATTTCCCCCAGGAGTTGTCGGAGGTGGAGTCCCTCCTTGGTGGCGTCAGCCGCAGAGTAGTACTCGGTTTCACACGTGGATTGAGCCACACAAGTCTTTTGTTTGGACTTGTAACTGATTGGCCCGCGTCCGAGGGTGAAGAGATAGCCGGAGCGAGACTTGCGGGTGCTGCTGTCGTTGGCCCAATCAGCGTCGGCAAAGCCTGTGAGTTGGAGACTGTGGTCCGGGCCCCCCCGCCAACGTTAGGCGCATGTTGATGGTGCCATGGAGGTAGCGGAGGACCTTTTTCAGAGCTTGCTAGTGTGCCTCGGTGGGCGAGGCTTGGGCAGAGCCGAGGATGCTCAACGCCGTGGAGACATCGGGGCGTGTACAAACGGCGGCGTACTGGAGGCTGCCCAGGAGGCTTGGGTAGACGTCCTTGGCCACTCCTGTGAGAGAAGGCGAGTTCAAGTGTGCAAGGCCGGCGAGGAAGCCTGGGTCCATCGGAAGGGACGACGGCTTAGAGTCAGACATGCCGTACTTGGCGAGGATGTCGCGCAGGTACTTGGACTGGTCCAGCGAGATTGTGCGCGTGGAGCGATCGCGGGTAATGTGCATGCCGAGGAGTTGGGAGAGGTCGCCTAGGTCCTTGATTTTGAACCGTGCTCCGAGTTGGGCTTTGAACGATGCGAGCCAGGTGGCATCATTGCAGGCCGCGGGAATGTCATCGACGTACAGGGCGATCATGGCGAAGACGTGGCCGGCGCGATAGATGTAGATGCACGGGTCGGAGACGCATTGTTGCCATCCATGGTCGACGAGCCACGCACGAAGTAGCATGTTGAACTCGCGGGGGGACTGCTTAAGGCCGTAGAGGCAACGATTGAGGTGACAAACCTTGGACGTTCCATCGGTGAAGCCGAGGGGCTGGCGGATGTACACATCCTCCCGGATTGGGGCGTAGAGAAACGCTGTGTCGATGTCAAGTTGGCAGAGTTCAAGGTCGCGGGCGGCTGCGATGGTGAGAAAGAGACGCAGGCTGGCCATGCGGATGACCGGGGAGAAGGTCCCCGTGTAGTCCAGTCCAGCGCGTTGACTGCACCCCTTGGCGACGAACCGCGCTTTGAAGCGGGAGACGTCGCCGGCTGTATCCGACTTGACTTTAAAGATCCACATGTTGTTAACGACCATGCGGCCGGGGGGGAGGTCCACAAGGTCCCACGTGCCGTTGCTGATGAGGGAGGAATAATCCTGTTGCATGGCGGCTTGCCATTGGGGGGCTTGGGCGCTGTCCAGTGCAGCTCGGTAGGATTTTGGTTCCACACACTCTCGGGCGGAGAGGAGGGCGATGGCAGTAGGGGACGTGCCGGCAGGTGTGTGTGGGGGACCAGTGACAAGGTCGGGGACGTGAGGGTGCTCAAAGATGTCCTCTTGAGCTTTTCCTTGTTCAGGATCACAACACGCCGTTACGAGTGTGGGTGGGTAGTCGGACAGGTGGGCAACCATATCGCCGTAGCGAATGGGGTGGGAGCGGAGCCGAGCATGGCGAGGGGTTGGCGGGGGGGGTAGGGGTGTGGGTGATCTGAGGTCAATGGGGTGGGATAGGGGTGAGTCTGCGGGGACGTCGTCCGAAGAGTCGGTGATGGCCGAGTCGACGGAGGGTTGTGTGTCGAAGCCTGGGGTGTCTTCCTGAAAGACAACATGTACGGAAGTGGTGATGCGACGCGTTTCCGGATTGTAGACACGATACCCGGGTGCGTCAGGGGGATAGCCCACCATGACGCCGCGAAATGCTTTTTCACTGAGTTTCCGACGTTGTTTGTCGGGGACCTTGGCGAAAACGGCGCAGCCGAAGACGCGGAACTTGGAGGCGTTGGGCACTGACGACGTAAGGAGTGTGAGGGGGACGCCCCCATTAGGTCCGACCGAGCGACTGTACGTGCGGTTGCGAAGGTACACAACTGTGCTGACAACGCACGACCACATGGAGTTGGGAACGGCCATGTTGTGGAGCATCGCCGATGCATTGTCCCGGATGGTGCGCCAGGGACGTTCGGCCTTGCCGAGCATGTGGTGGGCGTATGGGGCAGATAACTGTACCCCGACGCCGAGGTGTGCGCACATCCGGCGAGTGACAGCAGCTTCAAACACAGAGTCTGAGTCAAATTTGAGGACCGGTGCGAACGCGCCCGTCTGGGAGTGATGGCGGGCATGCATGTGTTTGATGTCCAAGAGGATGGTTTCCAATTCCGAACATGCGTCGTCTTTAGACTTAAGGAACCGCACCCACATGTAGTTGGTGTGGTGGTCGATGACGAGCAAGCAGTAACGGAGGCCATGTGGGGAGGGGACATTGACCGGGCCCCAGAGGTCAGCGGACAGGTTGAGGAGGGGGTGGGATGGCTTCGCGCAAGCGGCTGTGTTGCGTGGTGCAGCTGTGGCTTTGTGAAGGAGACAAGAGTCGTTTGAAACTTTGGTTACAGCGCTAGTTAACACAAGGCTAGTCGGGACACCGTGAGTATGTTGGGCCTGAAGGCTTTGCATGTTGAGGTGGCCATATCGACGGTGCCACAGGACGGGATCACATTGGGCAGTAAGGGCAACCTGAGGTGAGGGGTCAAGTGCCGGCGGTGCGGATGGGCTGGAAGGAAGGACCGGCTGGTGGGGAAGGAGGTAGAGACCGTTTCCGGACGGTTCTAGCACACCCATGCCTGTGGGTACCAAAAGCAAACCAGTGCCAGAGTTGGAGGGGAATATGAATTCACAACCGCTGTGAGTTTGCATCCAGCTCACACTAAGGAGTCGGCCGATACGCTGTGCTGAACGAGATGATAGGTCAGGGGTGTAGAGTGCATACATAGTGCGGTGAATGAGCTGGCCAGAGGCAAGTCTCACAGAAATTCGCACTGAGCCACTGCCCTTAACGTCAACGCCGACACCGCCCACGCGAGAGGGAGCGGAGGGGGGCGTGAATTTCACGAAGTCATCTCGGAACGCAGTGAGGTTAATCGAGCAGGCGGAATCAACGACCCAAAACTTTGACAGATTACGACCCGGGGCGAGGGAAGAGGAGAATGCCACAGAGCTGAATGGGACACTCACCTCGTCGTCAGCGTAGTCATCAGCGCAGTCCGCGAGGGTGGGTAGGCAGTCGGTGTCATCGGCGGGTGCGTCGTCGGCAGGGACGTCGCTCAGCAGCGCAGCGTGAGCAGAGGGGGTGCCGTCGGCGGCGCCGTACTTCTGGACTGTCAGCCTACGCTTGGCGAGATTCCACTTAAGGATAGCGTCATCCGTGGCAGTGCACGCGGACATGAGATGGTAGAGGCTGCCACAAACGCCACACTTGTTGGGTCGATGGCCGCGAGGGTTACGGTGTGGTGGGCCTCGACCGTTGTGCGAGCCGCGGCCCGCAGCGACGAACGCGGAGATGGGAGGAGGTGATATGGCCGGAGCGGTTGCGTCCGGAGCAGGGTCGTCTTCCATGTTGTGCGCAAGGTGGAGAATGCTGGCCATAACTTCATCAGCCGACATGATGTAGTCCGTGTCAAAGGCGTTGATGACGCATTGCTTCGCCTGACCGTGTGGGCCGCTGCTGGAAATACCGCGCAGCATGAGGAGACCGAGGTGGTGGGGGTGGATGGCAACGGAGCCATCAACCAACTGGCATGTGTCGTTGTACTCGTCAAAGGTCTGGCGCATGTAGTGGACATAGTCACTGAGTGACTGACCAGGGCGCTGTCTGACCGTCAGGTTGTCTAAGAGGGACAAGGAGCGAGCAAAAGACCGACAGTCGAGGCGTTCACAAAGGATGTCCCACGCGGCAGCGGCGCAGTCAGGGCGTGCTGGAGAAACGCATTTCATGGCTTGGTCAGCGCGCTTATTCGCGCTGGCTGCATGGAGAAGCAACGTGTAGGCGTAGTGTTGCGCTTGTTCGTCGAGCCAGACGCCGGAGTCGCGAATGGCCAGCTGAGGAATGAGGTATGCGGCCTTGATGGAGAGGAAATTAAGGAAGGTCCTCTTCCATTGCTTGAAGTCCGTGGTCGGGCACATGACGGGGACCGACATCTTCATGGACCGGTTGAGGGCGTCCTTGTCGAAGCCGGGGGCTTCGTGTGCCGCCCGGTTGATGACCACCGGGTCAATAGTGGGGCGACGACGGCCCCGGGGGGTGGGGTCGCCATGTTGGAGTGGGGGAGAGTGCCGGCCATGAAAGGGAGGAGGTGGTCCACCGGGAAAGGGAGAGCGGCCGGCCATGGGACGCGGAGGGCCGTACGAGTGCGGGTGGTCACGGTGGTCACGGTAGGGGGGGATGAGATGAGAGGGCGCCTCCGGGATATGGGGGCCGGGGTGGTGAAGGGCATATCCGGCGTGGGGGAAGGGGGGAGGTGGTGGGAGGTGATCAACCCGGATGGCGTGACGCGAGGGGTCGTAGTGCGCATCGGCACGCGCGGGCTCGCGGGGCGCATCGTGGCGGCGCTGCGCGACTGTGGGGTCGCCAACAAGGGCTGCAGCAGCAAAGAGTGTTTCTGCGTCCGGGGTTACGAAACCAGGCTGGGGATGTTCAAGCAGGTGGAGGGTGTGGCCGTCGTGGCTGTCCCGGACGGGTTCGAGTTGGGCATCGTGGCGGCGCTGAGCTACAGGGGGGTGCGGATTTAGGGTTTAGCACCCGCAGCAGCAACAACACCCTCGGCCGACTGCGAGTCGAGACGAGCTGTTATGTTCGCCACTTGCGCAACGAGCAGCGCGAGAGTATCTGGGGGGTGATCGAGGGTGCTCTGGTGAGAGCCTAACTCAGGGGAACCAACAGGTGAAACAGGCGGGTTTTTCTGCGCCATTTCGACAGAGGGCAAAAAAGAAAGAGCTGGATGAAAAACAGGCAGCGGTAAAAACCGCTAGCCGGACTCGTGCCTAACAACGGTATGCAAAGAGACGGCCTGATGCCCGCCGACCCCTCGGCCTGTAGCCCCGGGGTGTCTCAGAGCACCTTTTCTGTATCCTCCACCCAGTGTGGGGCACAAGTCGAGGCCAAGGCCAGGACAGGTGGAGCGCTGCGCTGGTGGGTGATTCGCTAGGCGAGGATAGGAAATAGAAATAAAAGGTAAGCTACGGCTGGCGTGCGACATGTGGATGCGTATTCACCCGACAGTGCACCCCCCCGTTCTCCAGCTTGGACATGTGTGCACCCTGTCCACACACGACGAGTGCGTCGGTGTGGGTGGCTGGCTATCTCCGTCGGGTGGCTGACTTAAGAGGGGTGGTGGCGGGTTTTAAAATCGCAGTTTATACTGGCGATACCGCCGACTACAGGTTGAAAGTACTAGGAGTCTAAGGAAACTTGCCTTCTGCGGGAGAGCTGTCGATCGCAGCTCGCCGAACCAGGTTGTCGCGCGTGAGTGACGTGAGTAGGGGCCCATAACCTATTGAACCATGCAAACACAGTTAGTGTGGAAGATAACGTACGCAAACGTAGTTACAATCACAGTCCCGCAAACGGAACAGTTAAGGCGACAACCAGCCTACATGCGTGGTGTCGGGACAACAGAAGTGGGAGAGCTGTAGCCTAGCGACAGCTTTGTACCGAGTCAAACAGTTTATCGGTATGTCCGATCTAGACATGTACTAATCATATCTAGAGTAGCTTACAGTAGCTATCTGCAACTAATACGTATGCGGTATTACTTACAACAGAGTCGCCTCGACATCCGCCTCATTCCCTTTGCGGTTACATAATTTGGTGCTCTCAAGGGCCACGCCACGGCTTTTTTTGAAGCCTCCTCTAAAGGGATGCATTTGGGCAAGTGACCTTTAGGGGCCGAAAGGTTTCTCCCGCCGTCCATGTCGCTCACGCGGACAACGTCTTGTGCGTGTTGTCCGCATCCGCGGACGGTGTTGGGGGCCGCTTTTCCTCGGCATGGATACCTTATCCTGCTATGGCGTTCTCCATTCGCGCCATGGGTTGCAAGTGTCTCCGTGCTTCTTCGCGCGGCGCGTGAGGCTCCGCTTGTCGCCTCCACATGTTGCATTTTCGGCGTTGCGTGGGAGTTTTTGTGTTTTATCTGCTAGGGTTGTGCACAATGTAATGCTTCCCTTTTGTACGTCGTGGATTGCATGACCCTCTTGTCAATCTTGCCCTCTTGTAGTCTTACCCCCTCTTTTTCCCATGTCCGAGTACCCAATTCTTTTTGTAATTAATTTTCTTGTAACTCGTAAATGATCATGCCCCCGGTATCATCTTCATGGACGTAATTACGCGTCCCTTGGCAACGGGCGAACAAAGACAAATACCTCACTTCCAAGGGATGGCACCAACTCAATGTCCACTTCGGAGTCCTTTCATCACGTCGTCTCGGCTAAGGTATCCGACCGTACGGCTAGTCTAGCTACGGTTCGGGACTGAGAGGACCGTCGAATGGAGGCCCTAAATTCCAACCCCGTTGCAAGTGGTCATGGGGTGCACGAGGAATTATCAAGATTACACCAACAAGATGACGATGGCCTCGCGGATGTGTTGCCGGTCCCTTCTCTTCCCTCGCATTAAACTCTGTGCTTATGGAGTTCATAGAATGGCGGTAGTTGTTAGATGCCCATACCCTAACCAACTTAGCTACTTCCCCTTTTCAATAGACATGCAGCCCCCCTTATAACTGTAACACATCTCAAGGTTAGAGACGGAATCGAACCACCATTTATGGATTTGTAATCCACAACATTACCATTATTTAATCTTACCACTATTATTAAAAGTTTAATTGACAAGAGTGCAAAACTTATTGTTTTTATTGATATATAATTCCCCGAATCATTTCTTTTTAATGCTGCATTTTTCTTTCAGTTTACGGAGTAGTTTATAAATTTGAACGTCAATCTACGACTCTGATCATTATTTCTACTCTAACTTCTTGATTTTTAACTTTTAATTTTTAACCTTGTGATTGCTATTCAATAAGCGAATACATTTAGGAACTTTCTTTTATCATTTTTTGTATTACAAATGCTTTTTCCCCTCAAAAGCAATTGTTCTTTCTAGTTCGTTTCTTGACATAATCATGTTTTTTACATATATAACAGAAAATCAATTTTTTACATTCGAAACTTTTGTTTTGATTCCTTTATGTGTAGCCACAATGATGTTTTTTTATATCCTCTTATGATTTACTTCTTCTTTATTTAGCTATTGAGTTGCAAAGTCATTGCTTTAATGTACTACCTACATCAAAGCGCAACTCCGACCTTTCCACAAAAGATGGGCTCGAATATTTTCTACTTGGAGCTTTCACTTCAGGAACTCATTATTTATATATGTTCATCACTCCCACCGGGTCAACCGAAGCCATCGTGAATGCAGAGGTTTCACTAGGCGTTGCTTAATTCCTCGCCTCGGCCAAACTTATCCAACTAAAGAATAAACTTGATCCCAAACAAGGACGCGCACAAGAGCAAGAACTCCGCGACCAAACGGGGACGTTGCGTCCAATTGGAATTGGCTATGCTTTACTTCGTTTCGCGAATCGCGTGCTTCTCGCCGCGACGAAATGTCTCAATGGTTGGTTGCTTGGCACCAATTTGGGGTCGGCGTCCGCGGCGTTGTCGAAATCGTACAATTCATGGTTGGAGCCGCGCTCGACACCGCACCGGACTAGGTGGACATGTAAGGTGACGCATCCAACGCGTTCACCGAATTCTTGTGGCGTCCCTTTTCCGAGAAACTGTCATCAAATCCCGCGCTTCGGCCGTTGCTCCGTGTCGGTAAAATTTTGCATGGCCGTCCATTTACCTTGTACGTGTCATATTATAGTCCATTTGTCGAAGTGCTAGCATCTGACACTATCATTTTCATCGTATTGGTACTTATATCTTAGTGAGATTCAGTGACTCATGTATTGCCAGTACGGCAGTGCCACTGTGTCGCCGTATTTCCCCTAGCAGTACAGAGATACGATCAATATCTCTTTTGGATAGTTTGGCTCCATATGATAGTTCTTGGAGCTTGTGCGATAAAATTAGATCGTCGAGCGAGCGCCCCACCATGGCTCTGCCTCCCGGTTGCCCGCTGCTAGCTCCGACACCCTATGCCCACCGCTGATCCGTCCGTACCCTTCTCACCATTTTTTTCATACATACATGGCCCATCCCCCCATATGGAATGGTATCTGAGGAATTTTCCGTAGTGAAAAACATATCTGATGGCCCGAGCGGGAGACCTTTGGCGTTGGTATTGAAATTAAAATTGAAATTGTTTACAACAATACCAGTATTAACCGGCTGCATTCTATGGGCCCTCCTTGCTTCGCCATTCTAGGACTCATGTGGCAGGGGCTAGAACGTGAACTAATAATCCCGACCTCTCCATTGGCAGTAGCGATACCGTCTAAAACAGACACGTAAACATGTACTTGTCATTTTCTGATTATGTATGAATTATATATACATTTTATTCGATATGTATGATATATGTATTTTATTTTGCATAAAATTTGATATGCAAAGTGTCGCTATTCTCCACGATACGCGGCTTGCTCCAGCCGCGGCGGGGACGCTTATCAGCTAGGCAGGTCAGCTTGTGCTGGTCGAGTCGGACTTGCATGACCTTTGTTCCTGTGCGACTCCGGCTGTGCCGGAGCAAGGGGGGAAAGGCATGCGAAAAGCCCCCTCGCTCAGGTCGTCGACGGTCCCTACTCGATCCATGCACATCCCCGTCCGAGATATTAGTTGCTCCTCCCGTCGCAGCTCACCACCTAGCCTAGTCTTCTCTCCTCCTTCGGGGCTGGGAAGAGAAAAACTAGGCCTCAAATGGTGTCCGGCAGGCTCTCCTGCCCCCGTGCCAAATTTTCGCATGTACCTCAAAAATACACTACTAAATGAACTACTAAAGTCGCCGCTCCTCAAAAAGATGGTGGGTACGGGAATATTTTTCCAAGAACCTCCCGTGCCGGGGTTTTCCGACGGTGGATGATCCTCAAGACCTCCGCCGCAAAACCGTGGCCCTCCTCCGGCTGCGACTCTCCTCCATCCTGCGTAGCTATCCGCATGAAATGTCCGCATGAATTGCCCGCATGAAAACGCGACCACATTATTGCCGGATGTGCGTGGGCGCAAGTGTTTAAAGAAGAACGACTCGCAATAAGCATTAAAGTTGCTTGCGAAAAGATATGCCGTATGGAGTCCCCAATAATAACTCGAACTAAAAGTTGCAAAATATTTTGGATTTAGCATCCAGTCGCGAGTATCTCTATTTTGTTCACAACATTTGCGGTTTGATTTTGAGGTTCCTAGGTACCCAATCAACTTCCAAAACTCATGAACTTTTACTACGGCTATGTCGTTGATATGCGTTGAGCGCGATCCTCGGCCAAAAGTGAACGTTAGGTTGAGACTATCCGTTTGAATAATCATCAAGGCGCCCACGCAAACAGCAACAAAGGACACTCCGCAGCGTAAAAGCACGGCTAGTTCCATGTAACTTGAAGTATGTCGACGTTTCCACATGTACAAAAACTCATTGGCTATCAAGATAGAAGAGTCGCTGGACGCACGGACCGTTAGGCCACCCCCAGCCAATGTCACTAGCACCCGTTTCTATATTAATAGAGAATCGCTTAACTTAAGGCCATATGGCTCTTGTCAAGAAGACGCGGGACAGTGACTGCCAGTGGAGCAGTTCTAATAGGGAGTCGGGTGATGCGAGAGGTTACCCAAGAGGACCATCCGAACATGCTTGAGTTGAGAACCCGGTGTAGATGACACAAGCTGCGATGTGGGGGCTATAACTAGTCGCATAGAAAGCATCTTGCCGACGCAACTCGCAAGTGAGTGAGCGCGAACGCGACCCATGCGTGTTGTTCACATGCCATTAACGCATACCTGTAATCTGTCCCAACGGTCACGGTGTACCCCAAACGTTCCGGCTACGGAGTTCACCATAAATATAAGGTGGCGAATTTCGCTTGTCGGACCAGTAGTGTTTTTATATAAATTAACGCCGAAGCAAGCTCTTCGTACGCCCGCCTCCAACAAAGGGGCTAGGCGAAGAACGTCGGTCTCCATATGACGGAAAACATGAAGTTGTATAAGTAAGGCAAGGCTTTTATACTTTTGTAGCGCAAGTGGGCAATCAATACATAAATTGTTTTCGCAAAAGCATAAGGGGCGCTTTTGAGCCCAAATGCTAGGACGTTATAGACATAGATTTTGTCACGCCAGCGAAAACCATCGACCCTTTTGGCGGACAAGTAAAGTTCTATGCAACTGAAACCATACGTAAGATAGTAGGAAATCATATAATCTCCTTTAGACAAGAGGTCTTTTAGGTTATGAAGGCCCTCGGACAGATCCTTGGGAAGTCAATCCATTTATTGACATGAAGCATATCTACGATTAAGCGCAGCTTATAGTTGCGAGGCTGAGAAATTGCG
>JAPMLY010000669.1:104585-168070 GCA_026401115.1 Tetraselmis chui
TGGAAGGCGAAGATCAAGGAGCAGTTCCCAAACCCAAATGACTACTCCTCCTTCATGGGCTCCTTCTCATCATGCACCGGCGTCGTCACCCTCGTCATGATGCTCGTAGGTCGCGTCATCTTCCGTAAGTACGGCTGGGGTACCGCAGCCATCATCACCCCCTCCGTCATCCTAGCCACCGGTGTCGGCTTCTTCGGCCTGATCCTGCTGCAGGGTCCCCTCACGCCTCTCACCGCCGCGATGGGACTCAGCCCCCTCATGGCATGCGTTCTCGTGGGCGCCGTCCAAAATCTCTTCTCCAAGGTAACCCTCCCCCCCCCCACACACACACACACTTTATCTCGCACACGCACACGCTTACACATACACACAAGCTGTCAATCACGCAGTCTGTCCCCACACACATACAATTCCGATCTATGTCACACACACTCGCACACAATCAGTCAATTAAACACACACACACACACACACACATACACACACAAAATAAGTCAATCAAACGTACATGCAAATACTCTCTCTCTCTCTCTCTCTCTCTCTCTCTCTCTCTCTCTCTCTCGCACTCACACACACACACACACACATACACACACACACACACACACACACACACACACACACACACACACACACACACGCGCGCGCGCGCCCCCCCCCCCCCCCCCCCCACACACACAAACCAACGGGCTGCGGGTTACAGATGACACCCGGACGTGTGTTAACGCTGTGCCCCATCCCTCATCTGAAGATATTTAAAGTTGTTTGTCGCGTGACTGACTGATGGTCCCATGTGACGTGGCTGCCTAAAGGCTTCCAAGTACTCTCTGTTCGACCCTTGCAAGGAGATGGCCTTCATCCCGCTGGACAACGAGACGCGTAACAAGGGGAAGGCAGCCATCGATGTGGTGTGCAGCCCGTTGGGTAAATCAGGCGGCAGTTTGATCCAACAGCTCATGATCGTCACGTTTGGCTCCCTCGGCGCCTCCACGCCATACTTGGGTGCCGTCCTCTTCCTCGTCATCTTCGCATGGCTCAACGCCGCCAAGTCGCTGTCCGTGGAGGTGGAGGAGAAGACGCGCGCGGACATCGAGGAGAAGCTGCGCGCGGAGAAGGAGATGAAGAAGCCGATGATGGAGGCGAGCGTGAACGAGGAGGGCTTCATCGACAGCAAGCTGGTCGAGTCCTTTGACGAAGGCTCCAAGGACGCCGGAAAGAAGTCAAAGCTCCCTCCCTCCTAAGAACACACACACACACACCCGCGCGCGCGCGCGGGAGGGGGTTCCATTCTGCGCCGACCCCCCCCTCCTTGTGATGAAGTGAGCGTCATCAAGTATTAGTTAGTACTATTACCATTCCGCTCATAAGAAATGCTACATAGCGGACGCAACTCTTTGTGTGGTGCCGTCTTTTCCATAAAGACCATAACATAGCCGGATGCCCTACATTCCTTACGTTCCTGCCAATCCTTCCCCCCCCCCCCCCCCGCCACCTCACTCTTCTTTAGGGTGACCTCTGATCACAGCAGGGCGTAGCATTAAAAAGGGGCGGCAGGCCTTAAGTTGGTAGTCGGTGAGCAGCCTTGCAGCGGTGGCCTCATCGTTTGTCGCCGGATTTTGCATTCTTGTAACATATATATTCACAACCTCCACCCCCACCGTTCCATCACCAATGCAACCCCGCTTGTACATATGTAGGTGGAACCGGAATGCGATCGTCGATGCGTTGGGCCAAGTGAAAGGTGGAGGCTGAGGTGTACAGTCAAGCTATGATGTGCTACGATATGCATGGTTCATGTGTTGTTGGTGATTTGAAGATGGTTACATTGTCACTTTCCAATTATCGTTGTGGTGATAGGAAGTGTGGTGGCATCTCGTGCGCATGATTTGTGAAGAAAGAGATACTACATATCATGGAAGCGTTGAAATTAATTACAACACTAAAACATAAATGTGAAACAAATATGAAAAGTAAAGAAAACATCAATAATAAACACCTTAATCTTTTTAATAGAAAAAACATCGAAACTCTATTTTAGTGAGAGCCCAAAACGCCCCACGTGAAAGGAAGGAAAAGGAAAGAGCGGCAATATGAGAGAGAGAGAGTGACAAAAGGATCACAGAACCCATTCACAACACATTTACTACCACTAGACAAAATGTGGAAGTCCAGAGACAACTCAATGAAATATAACATACCTTGAAGCCATTTAAGAAGCGCGACAGAATCGTAAAAAATTAAACAAAAGACGCTAGGTCTCCCATGACACAATTTCTTCACAACAATAATAACCCGACTCGCATAGACATGCGTTGCGATTATAGTGCGGATTACATTGAATCAACGCACAGAAAAATTATGGCGGAGCGTTGGGTTTAGTAGAGGTTATTTGTCAATCATAAAGAACATGTGAAGGCAAATGAAACCCCCTCCTAAGTATACCCCCTTTCACATTTCGTCCACCGCCCGGTGTCTAACTCGCATGCGGAGCACCTCCACATGCCCATCCTTCCCTGTAGGGTCCCGGTCAGCAGGCGCCGCGGCATCTTCATGTGACACGGTGGATGATGCTCTGTCATAGGACGGTCCACTCCGGGGGCTGATGGCCTCCGCAGCCCTCTCACGACCTTCCCTTTTCCCCACCCACTTCGACACCGCGTGTCTGATCTTGGCATGCGCCCACTTCACTGAAGGCGGGTCGTCAGGCTTGGAAGCGCGCATGTCCCGACAGTGAGACGTCCCCTCCAAAAACACGATTTGCTCGCCTTTCGCTAAATCCTATCATACGCGACCCCGAAACACAACGGTCACCACAAATACATGCAAACGCTTCGGTTATGGTATATATATATAAGTGTGGTGAATACATTGTGACATTATAAGAAAATGTGTTGAATAACAAATGATAGCGGTTCCGTGGCGCTGGCCCCACCTGCCGCGTGCACGCATCCGTGCACGAGTTGTAGTATGTGTCGGTATCGTTGATGACGCCCAGTGCATGCCATGGGTCCATGCTTCCGTTGACGAGCGTGATGTTGGTGCCGCGCACGCTGCGGCCCCCGTAAGCGGTGTTGCTCCATGTGACTTGGGGAAGAGCCGAGATGCCGTACGCGTCCTACCAAGTTGAACACACATGAAAAACCAAAACAAAGTCAAGTCCCTTCGCTAACACATGGTTTAGGTCATGTATGGATGTAGCGACTACATACACAGTGCAATAACACAATTTGTTGAGCAATTTTCGTATAACCGAAATACCAGAAAAGAGGAGATGTTGTATAGGCACTACTAAACAGAGGACGACTGCCGTCTGCGTCCTGCTAAGTCGGACGCGGATTATTTGATAAACGACATTTGGACAAACAAAGCTAAGTAATTGCGCTAATAGATAATAACTGTAGTAGATAGTCCAGCTCATGAACGCAACCACTATTCACCCGATGCAGTAAAGTTCATTAAACAATCCGCACAAAATCAAAACATCCAGAAAAAGAAAAGAGATTGTCCGGACATTTGAAATGACGCCGCGTTACGCAACACAAACAACAAACGTGAATACGCTGATACATTAGTCATTTTTATATTTTCTGCGACTACAGATTCAATGCTTTGACATTCACTGAGTAATTTGCATGAAATCGAGTATATGGATGAGAAAAAACACATATTGTGTACACTGAATAGAAGATAACGATTGTAACACAACCAAACAGATACATTGACTAAAGAGGAACGGGATGAGGTGCGGCGCTGACCTGGCAGATAGCAGCGCCCGCATTTTGGATGGTGAGCGAGGAGAACGGGACAAAGGGGTGGCCCAGTCCGGTGGTGGTTTGAAAGAAGCCAAACTCGCGGCAGGATTGGTAAATCCACTGCCGCATCGCTGTGCAATTGCCGGCGGCGGCACAGCCTGGCCCCGAAAAATGCCGTTCCTTCAACGGCTTCAACACGTCCCTCTGAGGAAGAGCCACCACCACAAGACGGAGTCAGACACACGTCCCATAATTGAAAGTACCAGCTGACCTTCTGGCAGCTACCTCAGGGCCCTGCCGTAGATGCCACATAGGTCATAGGCTGCAGGTTTAGGGCAGTGCTAGGCCTAATCATACTGTCGCAGACCGTAGACCATAGAGAAATACAAAAGAACAACCCACACATGGGAAAGGAGAAAGCAGACAGACAACGTGAATAGATACTAAAATGCCAACTGCGTGGAAACTTTGCAAACGTATCAGAGGCAGTCTTCTTTGATATGTCAGGCGGATACTGCATGCCCCGCAATGACTACAGACATAACACAAACAAAGGAGAATCGCGCATAAACAATGTGGGCTATATTCGGCGCTACTTCCTCAAAGCGCTTCATGCGAAGTCCGGCTCATGAATAAATACAAATGGACCGTATCGCGCTCGTGGACGTAAACCGAGAATAACAAGGCCATATCATACAGGAATTAAGAATAACGCTGAGAACATTACCCAAAGGTTTTGTCCTCATGCTCAATGTAATCGTACTGATAGTTAATATAATAGGGGTTGTTAGTGTCGTTAGTGATGGGTTGGTGATGGGGACTGTTGTCCCTCTTTGCTCGCTGCCCTGCATCATTACCCCGTAGCGAGAGGCGACGCAGTCCGTGTCGCTCTGACCGTGGAACAAGGCCGCCACAGATGCGAACGCCGCGACGCTGCTCTTATCCTCCGCCGTCATCATGGCGCAGAGGTCACGCACGCTCGGCGCGCCCGCCACCTCTTCGTTGTACTGCACAGTCCCCTGGAAATTGCCAAACAGCTCGGCCTCGTACGCGGCTAGGTCCATCTCGTTGGACATCGGCTCGCAGGGGCGGAGGGCGGGGGGGATGCGCGGGTGGGTGCCGTAGGGGGCGGTGGTGGTGATCAGCTGGCGGAGCAGCGTGACAGCCTCCTCCACGCGTGAGTAGCACGCCTCCCCGCCCCCCAGCTCCGCGTTCGCCAGTGCACTGCCCACCACCTTCCGCCAGCACCAGAAATGATTCAGAAACGCAAAGCTCGGAAATCTATGCCGAAGATTGTACGCACAGCATGCTGCGACAATCGAATATTTGTGTGTGTGTGTGTGTGTGTGTGTGTGTGTGTGTGTGTGTGTGTGTGTGTGTGTGTGTGTGTGTGTGTGTGCTGGTGAGTTGGTTTCGAGCACGCATAAAGAGTGGCGGTGGTAGTGCTAGAGCTGGTGGTGGTGGTGTGTGGGTGTTTGTGTGTGTGTTGGGGGGGGGGGGGGGGGGGGGGGGGGTTCGTGTGAGCGTGTGTGCGTGAGAAAGGGTGTGTGGAGGGGTGGAGGGGGGGATCCTGTGTGTGTGTGTGTGTGTGTGTGTGTGTGTGTGTGTGTGTGTGTGAGAGAGAGAGAGAGAGAGAGAGAGAGAGAGAGAGAGAGAGAGAGAGAGAGTGGAGGGGGGGTGGGGGGGCTGTGTGTGTGTGTGTGTGTGTGTGTGTGAGAGAGAGAGAGAGAGAGAGAGAGAGAGAGAGAGAGAGAGAGGGACTAGGTGAGCGTGCGTGAGTACGTGCGTGCGTCCGTGTGTATGTGTGTGTGTGTGTGTGTGTGTGTGTGTGTGTGTGTGTGTGTGTGTGTGCGTGTGTGTGAGTGCGTGTGTGTTTCTGCGGTACGTATCTATGTGTCATTGAATACTTGGGTGTAGTCATCTGTTTTCATACGGGCGTTTAACGATGGCAGATACGTGAAGCATACGCATGCGTGGTAGTTAGACATGAAGACACATCGTTTAGTTAGAGTGATCTGACTGTAAGTACGTGTTTCCGATATTGCTGTGATTGTACGAAAATGCATGTGTGTTTTGGGGGGGGGGGGGGGAGGGGGCGAGCGTTCCTTGAGTGTACGTTTAAGAATGTGTCAATCTGTCTCCGGTGTTACGACACATACGTGTGACGGCGAGGAAATGTGTGTGTGTGTGTGTGTGTGTGTGTGTGTGTATGTGTGTGCGTCTGTGTGACTCTGTGTGTGTGTGTGTGCGCGTGCGCGAACACGGGCGAACATTCTTCGTATTTATGGTTGGTGAGGGGATAAACCTGAGCATATTGTTCAAAGTTGTACTCCGCTTGCACTGGTGCTGAGCTGGACACGCTTCCCACTACTAGATGAGGGTACTTGATCTGCGGGATCCAATCAAATAAGACATGCATGATGAAACTTCAGTGGGAAAGACTTCATGGGGGGCAAAAAACAGGAAAGCAGACGAGTGCTGGAAGTGGAGCTGTTGTCAAGGTACCTTGAGCCAGGCGGCCAGGTTGCCAGGGTAGCTCCCCCCGAATGCGACCCACGGGCTGCCCTTTGCGCTCGCTCGCAGCGTGAGAGGTGGGTCAGCGCTGGTGAGGTTGGGAGAGCTGGAGGAGACCCAGGAGATGAACCATGCCAAGTCAGCCAGCGCCTGTTGTTCATGGGAGGGAAGGGGCCACTGAGCATTCTGGACTCACATGCAAATGACTGGATCTGAAAGGCAATGAGGAGTCGCACTGACTTCGTCACTGCCTGCGCACCTGTGAGCTGGAGAGGAGGCGCAGTTGGTGCCTGTTCATTGTTGGAACTGGGTAGGACTCGCCTGGTGACGGTATACACGAGCAGCAGAGGGTGGCGAGGGCACACAAATAGTGAGTTGCATTCAATGCTGCTGGTGAATGAAGATAATAAACTCAAAAAGTGACATTCGTGATTTCTATATCATTGTCCATACACATATAAATTAATGTAGGGAACGGGTTTCTAAATACGTTGTACCGTAGTAGCGGTGTTCCAGCACCAGCATCAGCGCCCCGTGCTCCTTGGCCAGCTCGGCCATGAACAGCCTCTCTGACGGCGGGTTGGCGGTTCCTGCGAAACGCGGTGAACGATGTTCAGGTAAGGCGCGCTGTGGCCCGGTCGTAAGCGACGCCGTGCTGCTTATATACCTTCGCGGAGTTGTCTGATCCATAGTAAGTACTGATAAGAGCTTCCGACACCCAGCAGCACCGACAATAGATTGATCGCACCTTCTCCGCCGATGTAGAGGAAGACAGGCGCGCCTGCGCCGTCCCAGTGCCTGGCATCGATGTGGAAGCGCTGCCGCCAGGTTCCCCCCAACTCTCCCCCCGATAACCCGAAATGGTCCCGAACTGCCTCGATGAAAAAGTGTGTGCTTGCTTTGGTGCCCTGCGTCATGAAAAAAAAACGCGGGAAGCGACGAGGAGAGCGAGCGAAACAGGACCGCAAACCCGCAGTAATAAAATCAGTGGAAGATTTGGTGATGAGGAGAAACACACAACGCAGTAAAGCATCATCCCAAGAGATAGGCAGTGCTACAAGCTTCCGATTAAGGTTGGGCGGTCACGTGCAACCTTGGTTACGAGTCACCACCTACAGCGGACCAGAAAAACTGGACAGTTGCCGTACGGTATGGGTTGGGCCCGAGGGAGATAGGCCAGGGACATCGGAGCCGTGCTGACACCGGTTGCACGGCGTCGGGGTTAAGCAACTGGGAAAGGCCGCCCTTCGATGATTGTTGATATATGTCGGTGCGGCAAGGACGGTGGAGTACGCACCTTGTTAGAAGCGAGGGTCAGTTCCCGGCGCCTGTCGGCCTGTCGACTCCATATGTTTCGCCCCATACCGTACAGCATGCCGCCATCAGCCACAGCACTGCCGGCGAGAAGCAAGCAGCAAAGCGTAGAAAGCATTATCGGACTAGATATTTCCATCTTTGACGGACGATGACAGTCAGAGGCGTGGCGATAGGTCTATGGGCGGCAGACCAAGCTGAGGCTTGGTTTTTTTTTTTTTTTTTTTTTTTTGCGCCCCCGGGATATGAGGCTTGGTTCCTTGGACGGGTTCGATAATAATAATACGATGTGATTAAAAATCAGATGCGACAGTGATAGTCTCTGGCCGTGAGGCCGCACTAACCTCGCCGGCCCGGGGATCCGTTACTTTGATTCTTGTAATCAAACATCATAAAATAAAGAACATAGCCAGTATACGCGATTATTTATGTGCGGAGACTATTACATTGGATATAAAATAAATCCGATCCTGGCTGTAAATTTGCGCGGGCACCAACATGCAAATACGCAAACACGGGCACAAACTTTCATATGTCCAGGCACACAAGTCGACAGATGCCGAGCCGGAGGGGTGAAGCAGTAATTGAGTTACCCAGGAAGCAGCATAGCACCCCTCTGCCGAACAGTCATCGTGGTTAGTTGTTGCTTACTATACTCGTTGTAATTGATTACAAGAAGAACAAGATGAGCACGGACAGGGAAAGTGGGAGGGGAAACAAAAGGGCAAGAGTGACAAGAGGATCACGGAATCCAAAGCACGGCAAAAGGAAAGCACTACATTGTGCACAAACCTAGCAGATTAAACTAAGGAAACTCCAAGGCCACGCCGAGAATGCAACATGTCATATCCTAGCCATTTAGCTAAGTGCTAGTATCTGACATTATTTATTTCCTCTAAATGGTACTTGTATCTTAGCGATAGTCAGTGACTCCTTTATTGTCATCACGGCAGTACAACAATATCGCCGTATTTTCCCTCGACAGTACAGAGTTACTAGCAGTATCTCTTCTTGAGAGTTCGTCTTCTAAGAGCTTGTGCGATAAGGTTAGATAGACGGTACTGATAATCTCATAAAATCTGTATCACTAAAAAAATCAGTAATAGTTTGGTTTAGTTAGCAGACAGCACAAGCTACAGGTTCTAAGGCTGTTTCTAGAACACCTGAGGTGTGGATATTTAAGACGGGGACTTACTGGTAGTGCGGGAGAGACCAGTACAGACCAGATTTGCGCCACAACCAGATTGTAAGAAACCCTGTTCCTAAGACAATCTTATTAATTCTCTCTACGCTGTATAATTAGATCCAGGGATTAGGTTCTACTATTAGTCTAAGGTTGCCAACTTAGCCTAACCAAAGTAGCACCTCACACGTGGTTTCGGAGCCTCAGAACAGCTAGACGAGACAAAGATGTCTAACCGAGCAGGAGAGAGACTACCATAGGAAGTTGATGGTCGACCAGAGGGGGCGCCTTCTCGGCCGACACAGCCGACGTCGACAGATGGTGGAAGACAGGCACTGCGAGAAGGATCGAGTCCCACGATGGAGCCTATGTCGGTACACGTCACCGAGATGCTACAACGACTAAGTAACCGAGTTGACACTTTTTCGATTGAGCTATCTCAACCGCGTGACCACGTCGACAACGGTTTCAGACATTTTGAAGGACGAGTAAACAGAAGCCGAGAAACGGAGAACTTTCTTCGAGGAGAACAATTGAGATTGGAGAGGACGCGAGAGATGCCAAGCATGATGCCGAACGATGTCAAACCAACCAAGATCAAGAGCATCGCTACGACTAACATCGACGAGCTGAGAAACTGGTTCCGACATGCACGAGGGTATCTACGGTATCACAGCGTTAACCATGAAGAGCAAACATGAGTGTACTGGGTATCTAGCTTTCTGGAAGGCGCACTATCGAAGTGGTGGTACTCCCAAGTTGCGCAGACTGGAGATGAAGTCGGTGGAGGATTTTCCGGAGTTTCTGAGATGGAGAAATCCTTAATTCAGGAATTCTGCGGAAGAACACCGGCGGAACAAGCGAGATTGAATTTGGACAAAGCGCGACAGAAAACCACGGTCCTGAAGTATGCAAATCATTTTTGAGAACAATTATTGGAGCTTCCTCACCGTCATGAAGAAGATATCGTACATGACTTCCAGCGCGGTTTGAGACCCTCGATTCATAAGGAGATTGCCATGAAAAACCCTAAGACCCTACACGAGGCGATTCAAGCAGCTTTGCGAGCGGAGGCAGCGGAGACCAAGATTGAGACGACCCAACGTTCGACAGGCCGACTGAACGCCATCGAAGAAGACAACGACTTTTCAGAGGCAGCGGAGGAGATCGACAGTGAGTCGGAGGAAGAATCGCATGGCGCGAGCGAAGAAAAGCCGCGGGAGCTGTACGAGATTAGACGCCTCACTCAAGAGGAGGTCGACAGATTTAAGAAGGAGGGCAAGTGCTTCATTTGCCACAAGAAGGGACACATCGCTATCGACTGCCCAGACAGAAAGAACAAAAAGAACGACAGAACGAGGAAATCCCGGCCGGGAAAGTGAGACCTGAGTCGGCAGCTCGCGGCAAGCTGCAGGATGGGTTTCGTCTCCTACAACGACTCAGGAAGAGACCAGAACAGAAGAAGTACGAAACCCGTTACCTCAAACGACATTGAGGCCAGTCTTTAGGAGCAAGGACTCTAGCGACTGGATGATGAATAGGGAGTATTTCCTGAAGTACTCTCGGACCTACGGACCTTTCGACTTAGATGGAGCTAGCGATAACGACGGCCTTAATTCTCAAGTGGCGGAGGATTTTTGCTGTCCGGCGCGCCCATTTCAAGAGAGAGATTTACAGAAGTACCGGAGAATATGGCTAAATGCGCCATTTAATGAATTAGAAGATTTTTGGGGCCATTATTTGCGGAGTAAACTGCTTCATCCCCATCTGAGAGCGGTTATAGTGGTTCCAAAATGGAGGGCAAAACCATGGTTCAAGCTGCTGCGAAATTTCCGACTTGTCGACGAGCTGGCGGGGAAAGAACATGTGTTTACCTGCCCTACGAATGACGGAATAGAAGGAAGAAGGCAAGATGTTGGACCGACAAGATGGACGACGCAAGTCTACGTCGACGACACCGATCGAGTTCGATTCTTGCCTCAGAACCTACAGAATCCCCCGAAGACCTACTGGACTCACTCGACGACTCTTGTTACCGATGGCCGACGAGTGCTACTAGCGAAAGAGGACACTTGCATGGTCTGGTTTCCTAGTGGCAAACAGGAGATTGAAGACGCGACCCCGGAATGCACAGCAGTGCGAGCTCTTACGGAGATGACTGGATTTAAGGTGAGCGAAACAAATTTACGCCTTTTAGGGACGGAGTCTTCCGGACAGAATAAGCGCTACGTGTATATCGCTCGCGTTCGACCCGGATCGATACCGGACGCTACGTCAACTTCTCAGGCAGTATGGGCTACCTGGAAGGAATTAATTTCGGCACGGCGTACGGGTTATCTAGTTCGTGGAGAACAACAGTCCCCTCTTCGTTACGAGACTTTTGGGAAACCGATCGACGGGTGGATGAACAAGCACATCCGACCAGAAGACAATGTTCATGCGACGCTGCATGTATCCACAACCCAGTCTGGAACAAGTGTGTTAGTGATGGGAGGCACCTTACGCGGACATCGATGCCGTATTTTGGTTGACTCTGGCGCTTCGGAAAATTTAGTAAGGCTGAGTGGGTACGGGAGCATCACATTCCGACGGTTACTGGAGAAAAATACCGGATAAAATTGGCAGATGGTAGTACAACTACGACTCGCCAGCGACTACGGAATGAAGTGCTCACAGTAGGGACCCTCGATATACGTATGGACCCAATTATGACAGAACATGATAAATTCGACATCATCCTCGGTCAACCTTGGTTACAAGCCGTCAACCCGGATATAGATTGGTCTACTAAAACGATTCGCGACCGAAAAACTGGCGAAGCTATGGTGTCTGGCGACGAGTACACCGTACCTCTGGCAGTACATCACTTGGAGGCGGATGCGGTGGCAAAGCTGCTTAGGCAACAACCAGCAAACCTCTTCGTGATTGGACTACGAGAAGTACAAGACGCGGTCGACGACATCAATACTGATCAGCAACGTGAGTGGACGACTTCGTTACGAGATTCCCTGAATGAGTTTACGGACATCATCAAGGAGTCTACCGCCAACTCGCGAGTGCGACTTTGAAATTAATTTGGAGTGCGATAAACCACCTAAGGAGCGAACGTACCGTATGTCACCAACAGAACTCCGGGAGGTTCAGGTACAGTTACAAGACTTACTCGCAAAAGGCTGGATTCGTCCGTCTAAATCTCCGTACGGTGCCCCGATTTTATTTGTACGCAAGAAGGATGGTACCATGCGCATGTGCGTAGACTATCGGAAACTCAGTGACCTTACGAGGAAAGACCGAACACCGTTACCCCGGATTGATGAATTACTCGACTCGCTATATGGGGCTCATTATTTCAGCACGCCGGACATGTATAAAGGCTATCATCAAGTTCGAGTCAAGGAGCGCGATATACATAAGACAGCATTCCGAACTCATTACGGATTGTTCGAGTACTGCGTTCTTCCCTTTAGACTTTGTAACGCCCCAGCTGGATTCCAAGCGATGATGAATCGAGTTTTGGCCCCGTATCTTGGCAAATTCTGCGTGGTATATTTGGACGACGTGTTGATCTACAGTAAGATGGCCGACGAACACCTCGAGCATATTCGACTCGTGTTACGAGAGTTGCAGCGACACAAGTTGCATATCAAACTCTCTAAGTGTTACTTCGGGCGATCGAGAGTTAATTTCCTTGGGCATGTGGTGGAAGCTGGACAGATTCGAATGGACCCCGACAAGGTGGAGGCAGTACATAATTGGCCCCGACCGAAATCTGTGACTGAATTCAGTCATCTATAAGTACGTGGATTTCTGGGACTTGCTGGATATTACCGGAGGTTTATCAACCAATTCGCAACCCTAGCAACCCCATTAACGGACCTGGCCAAGGAGACACCGGAATTTCGTTGGACTCCTCAAGCCGAGTCAGCATTCGAGCAGATTAAAGACGCGATGGTACGTGCACCACTCTTGGTAATTCCTGACACATCTCCTAATGCAAGGTACACATTGTACACAAATGCTTCTGGATTTGCAGTAGGAGCTGTGTTGTTTCAAGACCAAGGTATTGGATTTCAACCTGTTGCGTACCATGCTCGAAAGATGAACAAGCATGAGGTACACTACCATGTCCACGAACAAGAGCTATTGGCAGTTCGCGACGCTCTACTGAAGTTCCGTTGCTACTTAGATGGCGCGGCGGGATTTACAGTAATTACGGACCATGACACGTTGCGACACTTCTTTCGGCAACGCGATTTGTCTACGATTTGACATGTGCGATGGCTTCAAGTTTTAGCACCTTACCAGCGACAGATGGACATCGTATACAAGAAGGGAGCAGTCAACCATGCAGACGCTCTGTCTCGCCGACCTGACGTGAAGGACTCATTACTGAAGCTGCAATTGTTACGCGATTGGACCAACGACGAAGCAGAATGCGAGTTACACGCGCAGATTTTTCCCTGGAATCCCGGTTACACACTGACTCTTGACTTCATGCGGAAATAAAAAAGCTTATGACTCGGATAAATATCTGCTTACCCGGAAATCTCTGCCTACCTTGTTGGTACGTCAATCTAATGGACTCTTGTACGCCTACGGGACAAGACTTTATGTGCCGAACGTATCTACATTGCGATCAAGAGTACTATACGAACTACACGACGCACCGACCGCGGGACATCCTAGTATTATTCGACTATTGGCAACAATGACCCGGACGTTTTGGTGGCCTAACATGAAGCGGACAGTACAACACTATGTACGCAGCTGTGTTACCTGTCAACGCAACAAGGCAGCGCGACACAAGCCTTATGGACTCCTTCAATCGCATGAGGTACCGACCAGGCCCTTTGAGCATGTATCGCTTGACCTGCTTACGGACCTTCCTGAGTGCGATGGGTATGATGTTGTGGTGGTATTCGTCAGTATGCTTACGAAACGGACGATTGTCGAGCCAATTACAAAAACGATTACAACGGAACAAATAGCAAAAGTTATGCACCGCGCTGTTTTTCGGCATTTTGGCTTACCACGGAAATTAATATCCGATCGAGATCCCCGGTTCATGAGCGACTTCTTGCAAACCCTATTTAGGGCTGTTGGCACCAAGCTTAATATCTCTACGAGCTATCATCCCCAGACAGATGGCCAAACTGAACGAGTAAACAAGACATGGGAGCAAGTCATACGATATATGTGCACCCCTTGCACGACGATTGGGTTCAACACCTTACCACGTGGAGTTCGCGATCAACGCAGCGGTTTCTACGTCAACGACTATGTCTCCATTTAAGGCGACGCTGGGATTCGAGCCGACATCTCCAACGACGGCTACATTTGAAGATAACGAGCCTAGCCGTACTTTACCGGAGCAAGTAAAGATTCTGGTCGAGATGCACAGATTTGCCCACGACTGCGTCAAAGCAGCCCATGCACACATGCAAGATGCTGCAAATCGGCACCGGTTACCAGTACCTTTTACAGTTGGCGACAAAGTTAAGCTCAAGGCGACAAATCTACGGTTTGTACAAGAGCCATGTTCTAAACTACGCAACCGCTACATTGGACCGTTTCTCATTACGGAGGAAGTTTCCCCGGTTGCATTTCGGCTTAAGCTACCCCCTGGAGTACGGATTCACGATGTTGTACACGCCAATCTACTTGAAAAATGGAATTCAGAACTAGAACAGGCCAACAGTGCGCAGCCAATTCCGATTGTGCACGATGCGAAGCGATTTGAAGTCGACAAAATACTCGACGTGGCTTTTAACTCCAATGGCACGGGACTTTTGTTTAAGGTCCGCTGGGCAGCACCGTTCAACGTACCTAGCGAGGACACTTGGGAACCAATGCTTGGAGTCAACCACTTAAGCATCTTTTCCGAATTCCTTCGAACGGATGTTTATCGAGAATTTTCTGGCACCCCTGACTTTGTCAGATTTCGCAATCGCTGGCCTGCAAGAACCCCCAAGAAACCAAGACCCTGAGTACTGCACGACGAGGACGCCGGTGCTTAAGGAGGGGAGAGTGTCATATCCTAGCCATTTAGCTAAGTGCTAGTATCTGACATTATTTATTTCCTCTAAATGGTACATGTATCTTAGCGTTTAAGCTGTGTTGGGGCTCACTTAAGCCAAAGATGTGGATCACTTACAGAATTTGGATTTGTTGGCCCTTGGGCCACCCTACACGCAATGTGAGAGGGAATCGGGTGGGTGGGTTTGCGTGAGCGATAGCTCTCGCAAAAGGCAGAAGGTGGACACACAATCGCTGCTGGTGTGTTATATAGGGTGCGGACATTTTATTGTCCGTGCGCGCGTGGGCGCTTGAACCGTTAGGGAGATGCAGCGTCGGAGGTAACGCATGTAAACGGAGGTAACGCCGGCTACTTCGTAATTTAGCCCTGTAATTCAAACCTCTATATTACTAATATGACCATTTAAGCTGTGTTGGGGCTCACTTATGCCATCTGTCGCCGATTGGCGTGTAACGTTGGGTGGGGGCCCGCCAGGGGTCATCCACCCAAAGAATTGCCAAGCTCCCGGGCACGGGAGCACTGTTGGGTCGATGTAGTCGAGGACTACGTCCGACTCTCGCGCCCAGCCGCCGAAGAACTTGATCTTCTGCATTGGGGTACCGATAATGTACGCAGCAGTAGCTGCACCCTTTCGGAGGGAGTGCGAAGTCCACGCGAAACCGTCCGGAGGTTGTTCGTGTACTGCACGAAGTACGCGTTGTAGCCAAGCTGTCAGGGTGTCCGCAGTCCAGTTTGTCGTAGGCTCGCGTGTACTAATGGCCCATCCTCTGTCCGGTATCTTCCCGGCGGGGAACCTGGTACGGGCAGCGTCGAAGTATTGTAGTAGTTCCGCGATGTCCGGGTGAGCCGAGGCCGGTAGTTCACATAGGACTTTTCGCTCCGTGGAAGTACCCCGTTGACCTTTTCTCGTTCCGTGGTATAGGAGGATTCCGCCGGTCGGAGTACACAACAGGTCTCCAGACCGGCACTCAACTCCCGCACCACCTCGACAAAAAAATGCGGCCAGTAGCACCGTCGCTAGACACGCTCGGAACAGCAGAATGAGGTCTGCTTGAGTCTGAGTCCACGTGTCTGTCAGCTGTGTGCGGAGGTCCTTGGCCATGCGTAGCGATGCTACAAGAATCCGGGCTGGGAGGTACAAGCGTGTGCGGCTAGGCTGGAGGGAAACTTGGGACGCTGCGAGACCCCGCCGGACCTTGGCGACCAAATCGCCTTGTGCGACTGGTTCTGCGCCGTGGTCTTTGAAAAACCCGTTCACGGCTGAAAGGTACGGCTGTAGACTGGTAGCCTTAATGGTGCCACGTTCTCCGATCCATGCAATGTAGCGGGCCATGGTAGCGGTTGTTGCTGCCAGCGGCGGTAGGCCTTGCTCCTCGCAGAACTGGAAGTAAGGCTTGATTGCGCTGTTGTACGTGTCGGACGTGCTTTTCGCCCAAGCGGCGGTCAGTAAGTCGAGCGTTTTTGCTCCAAGGCTGTCAGTGCCCATTAGGCGTTGCATGTAGGGGCGCATCGAGGCGGCCCAGGGGTTGTTGCAGCCTGCCACCTCCACCTTGTAGCGGACCTTTGCTGGTCTGGTGGGGTAGGCTTGGACTGCTGGCCTGATGTGCCGTGTGTTGAACAGGGTCAGGGTAGCACTGACAGCGCCCCGGCGGAGGTACAACCAGGCCGGGAGGGAATCCGGAATACAATGACGGGCCAATGAGGCTTGCCGACCGTACCGCGTCCGTGCCGCCGCCCGGGACGGAACAAGTGAGGTCGGGCCGGAAGGACCGTCTCGTGGCACGCCAATTCGGTAAGGGCATGATGCCACGCTTTCCCTTGCCAACGGGGGGCGACCACCGTGGCTGCTGCGCCGCTCTGCTGTAGTTTCTTGGCGAGGTCGGGTAGCAGGGGCCATGGCGGGTTGCACCAGTTGTTTTCTGCTTTCCAACCCGCATCGGCGAGGTGAAGGGCGTCCACGGCTTCGCACGATGGGTCTAGCCAGTTCGCGTTGTAGCGGGTTAGTAGCGTGTTGAGAGCCGACGCAAACCGGTCGATTGTGTGCGGGCCGAAGTGTGTGTCCATTTCGTGGAACACAGAGGGGTCGAGTTGCCAGTCGTCGCTGTCGAGGTGGCGGCTGAGCTTGTCTGCCCACGTGTTTGCCGCAGAACGGATGTATCTGGGCCTGATGTGGATGTTGTTGGTGTCCAACAGGTACCACAAACGGCGTAATTCGTTCATCATCTCCGGGGAGCGGGACGTTAGGCCGGTCAGGACGTGGCAGACCGCCTGGTTGTCTTCGTGGAGGAGGACGTTGCGGCCAGCCCGGTGTGGCAAGAAGTTGAGGACGGCCAGACGGACGGCCTTCAATTCTTTCCACGTAATGTGCTGTTTTTCGTCATGTATTCCCCAGAAGCCGCGCGCTTTGAGTCTGCCGTTCAGGACAGCCCCCCAACCATACCCCGAACTGTCGCAGTGGATGTATGCTGACTCGACCGGGCGGTGTATGTTCTTGCCGTTGGCGTGGCTGGGTACTTGTGTCCACCACTATAGATCTCGACCGAGCTGCGGAGAGAGGCGGACGCGGCCTCCCCACTTGTCGCCTAGTACGGAGTGCAGTTCGCGGAGGAAGAATCTTGCCGCTGGAATCGCAAGAAAAAGGTACTGCGCCTGACCCGCGAATGATTGTAGTTCCTTGACATGTAGCCATGAGCAGGTTCGGGTTGCACGTTGCAGTAGGTGACGAGCTTGTTTTGCGAGCTTCCGTAGCTTTTCCACTGGGGCGAAGAAGTAACCTGTAGTTGTGTCGATGTCGATGCCCAGGTGGTGGCCGTATTGCGTCGGCTCCCAAAAACCCTTGGAGGGGTGGCGGAGAAGGCCGAGATTGGTGAGGAGGCGGTCGACGCGCTGCCGGAGCGCGAGAGCGAGCGCACGAGTGGCGGCGAAGAGGAGGAATTCGTCCACATAAGGTAAGATCTTGGCTCCGCGCCACCGCGTGTGTCGGAGGAAGCGCTTGCTCGGTCTGTCGCTGTCGGGTTGTGTAGGCTTCCCGTGCTGTGTCGTAAACCCACCGGGGTCGGAGGTGGTTGTCGGAGGTGTCGTACGAATGTGTCCGTAAAAGCGCAGAAGTGGTAAGGGCTGAGCGACCAGCCCATAGGGAGTCCAGCTAGTCGGTACAGCTGGCCGCGCACGTTTACTGCTAGGAAGTCGCGCTGCTCTGGTACGATGCCCAGCGCGTAGAACCCGTCTTTGAGGTCGAACGAGAACATGTAGTCGCCCTTTCGAGTCAGATGACGAACGCCTAGCAAGGACTCCATCCGTAGTCGCTTTCTGACGCATAAGCTGTTCAGGTGTCGTAGGTCGACGATAAATCGCCACTGATTGTTGCCGGGTTTGGCGACTAAGAAGAGTCTTGATACGTACTTGCTGCAGGTGGTGCGCTCCCAGGCTCCCGTCTCCACGAAGCGCGCGAGCTCGGCCTCGACAAAGGTGAGTTGCTCGGGGGTAGCGTCCAGCAGTGAGGTGCCTTGGTTGAACGGGGGTGGGGGTCGGTTGTTTAGGAAGGGAATAGTAACGCCCTCCCGGATCCACCGTAAGACTTGTCCGCTCGCGCCGATATCTTTCCAGGCTTGCCAGTTTCGCCGCACGCGATGACGCATGAAGTTTGAATCTGGGTTGCAAGAATCGGCGCGGCGGGTCACCCCGTCATTCGTCCTTGTCGGCCTCGGTCTTCTTGTGTGCCTTGTCGGTAGGGGGGAGGGGGCGGCCGCTCGTGCGGTCCTTGGGCTTGGCCTTGGTTTTGTCCGGCTTGTCCGGCTTATCGTTCGGCCTGTCCGGTTTGTCTGGTCTAGGCTTGTCGGCCTTGAACTGGGCAGTTGCTTGCGCTTTTGCAGTTGCTGTGATGCTGACTTCGAGTCGTTTGTCCTCCAGGGCTGCCAAGAGTCCGTCGACGACGTTGCCTCCACGGTCGGAGGCAACCGTGTCGAAGCACCGTGAGTAGACGAGACGCTCCGCGACGCGTTCTTCTCCGTTGAGAATCTTCTTGGCCTTGAAGCGTCTGATGTAGGTGAGTCGCGCTTCCCCCGTTGCGGCCACTGCTTGATGAGTACGTAGCGCTGCGTCGACGAGGGAGTAGGCGTAGGTTGTTTCGTCGGGGGTTGAGGTGACCGAGCGAAGCGTTTCCATAGCAGTTTCGAGTGCCGCGTTAGCGGCGGCCGTAAACACACCATAGCAGAGCAGGTGTCGATACTCGTCGCGGGAAGAAATTCTCGCGTTGTCCGTAAAAAATTTGTCGGCCTCGTCGTGTCGAGGGTTCCACATGCACGGGACTGTTGTGCCAGATGGGGGTAGGCAGTCCGCGAACGTACGGGACGCGAATTCAGACCACTCTCTAGGGTCGATGTACTCTAGAGGGGTGTTTTTACTGTCAGCTGGTAGAGCGTCGAGCTCGAGTCGTCCACCCGCAGCGCTGTCGGAGTCGGCTGTGGGGATGGCTGAAGTAGTTGGTTTTGTTGACGCGGTTGCGACGGATAGAGTTGCGACCTGGGCTGCTAACTGCTGAACAATCTGTGTTAGCAATTGCAGCTGGTCTGGCTGCTGTTCCGGCGCGTCACCGGGCGCAACGTAGAGGTCAGTAGGCAATACCAAGCGGTCTGCCATTTGGACTGAAGGAGTGTGTTTTCGTGCGTCGTGCAGGAGACTCAAGTGATCAACACCTTGCGTGGCTAGCAAGAGCCACGATGCCGTTTGCGTGAGCGATAGCTCTCGCAAAAGGCAGAAGGTGGACACACAATCGCTGCTGGTGTGTTATATAAGGTGCGGACATTTTACTGTCCGTGCGCGCGTGGGCGCTTGAACCGTTAGGGAGATGCAGCGTCGGAGGTAACGCATGTAAACGGAGGTAACGCCGGTTACTTCGTAATTCAGCCCTGTAATTCAAACCTCTATATTTCTAATATGACCAATATTCAGTGACTCTTTTATTGTCATCACGGCAGTACAACTGTATCGCCGTATTTTCCCTCGACAATACATAGTTACTAGCAGTATCTCTTCTTGATAGTTCGTCTCTAGATAGTTCTAAGAGCTTGTGCGATAAGGTCAGATAGACGGTACATATAATCTCATATAATCTGTGTCACTAGTAATAGTTTGGTTTAGTTAGCAGAGAGCACAAGCTACAGGTTCTAAGGCTGTTTCTAGAACACCTGAGGTGTGGATATTTAAGACGGGGACTTACTGGTAGTGCGGGAGAGACCGGTACAGACCAGATTTACGCCATACCCAGATTGTAAGAAACCCTGTTCCTAAGACAATCTTATTAAGTCTCTCTACGCTGTATAATTAGATCCAGAGATTAGGTTCTACTATTAGTCGTAGGTTGCCAACTTAGCCTAACCAAAGTAGCACCTCACACAACACGTGGAGGGGACAAGCGGCGCCTCACGCGCCGCTCGAGGAAGCACGGGGACGCTTGCGGCCCATGGCGCGGGTGAAGAGCGCCGTGGCACGAAAAGGCGTGTTTGTCGAATTAAGCCCATAAATCCCCGGGAAATTGTCTGAACTACACACGTCATTCTGAGCGTCACGCTTGGGCATTGCTCAAGCGCTCATACCAAGCTGCATACTTCTCCGTGTCCCACATAACCGTACTTTTGGGGTTTTTTGGAAGGGTTTTGGAGGCGTGGGTTCCGTGTTCAATGCGCGAGGTTTGGTTCGCGGATGTGTGAATAGAGCACGGAAGTTCACGCCGCTGGTACGGGTGACTTTTTTGGAAAGCAACCGAGCAAAAATGCACATGACGCAGGTTTGGATAAACACGGCACGTTGTAAGTATGCGAGGGCGATTGGCTTAGGGGAGGGGCGAGGTCCAACTTGGCCGTTAGGGACACATCACGTTGACGGTGGTGTTTGGAATGCTTGGGTATGTGCTTGTGCCAACCACACCCGCCCCACGCGTGGCACGCGTCGGGAATTAGGCTCGGAGGTCCATAGGAATGAAGAATTGGTAAGCATATATTGACAAACCCCGCACAAATCGTCTCAGGAGGTGAGCCGACTTCGATTGGTGTTGCTTGGCACTGCGGCTCAGCTTTGCCGGAATAATTCGTAGGTTGAAATAATTCATAACAAATCAATTTGTGGGTGGTTGAACTTTGGAGTAGGTGCGTTCGACGCGCATTGAAAAGACGCGTCCAACGGTACCTGTTATAACACGTTGTAACAATATATGAGTAAGTTATGATCGCTTGAACATTGTGGCCGAAAGCGGCTTGCCCTTGGGTTGTGCGCATATCGGTGGTAAGTCTACATACACGATTTCGTGCGTTCCCCCCACAGCGGCCTGCCCAAAACCTCCTCCCTCCGTCGCCTATGCATTGTATTTGCGCGACCGTTGCATGAGCGTTCATATTGCGGCGTTGTGCGCCCGTTACTCTTTTCGTCTAACCAGCACAACGCTATTTGAAAGAGCATGCCGCACGGGTGCGGGCGCGATAACCCCAAGTACACAAGCCCGGCAGTGTTCGAACTCGCCCCTCGCAGTTGTCGGCGCATTCCATTTTGCGCGCAAAAGCATTGCCTGGGATTTCAAGATATTTGTCAGTAAAATCCACGCATGGTTACATTTTCTACTTGCGAAGGTGCGAAATCTTGTCTGGATTTTTGTGGAGGAGTGTAGAATAGCAAAATGAAAATGATAGGAAAACATTCTACTCTATTCTTGATGTGTTCAATTTAATTTAATGCAATTAGAAGCTATTCCATTCCCAATCAAGCGATGCTGCAGTGCAGAAAAAGCTGGCACATAGGAAATGAGGTGCGAATATAGAAAATGAAGCTCGAAAATGACAGCTTTTTAAATCACTGTCATTATCACGACCGGAAATGTTGTTTTATAAACTCAACTAGACTATAAAATTTAACCCACATGCTTCACTGTGGTAACTCCAACATGGTTGCACGGAAATTGAAGATAAAAACAATTGCGGTTAATGCATATGCGTGATACTGAGAGATATTGACAGCATGTGTGACTTGTCATGCGTTTATGGTTGTTCCGGTATACTTATGATACAACCGTGTTCATACGTATACAACGTGAGTGACCGACCTTCACATAAGACAACAGCTTTCTAGAGTTTAGACGAGACAATATCAACTACATGCGCGCTATTAACCCTGCCTTTCAAGACTTGCTGATAGGAGCATCACCTCTTGATGATGATGTAAACACAACATATAGAAACTTTCAAAACAACTGTTCGGTTACCTTTGCGTTGAAATTGAAATTGGAATTGTTTACAACAATACCAGAATAAATCGGCTGCAGTCTTTGGACCCTCCATGCTTTGCCATTCTAGGACTCATTTGGCAGGGGCTAGACCGTGAACCACTAACCCCGACCTCTCCATTGGCAGTAGCGATACGGTCTAAAACATACACGCAAACATTTTTTTTTGATTCTACATGTATTTTTTGCACACTGTATGAAATAAAAAGTGTCGCTATTCTCCACGATACGCGGCCCGCTCCAGCCGCGGCGGGAACGTTGACGATCAGCTAGGCTGGCCAGCTTGTGCTGGTCGAGTCGGACTCGCCTGACCTTTGCTCATGTGCGACTCCGGTCGTGCCGGAGCTAGGGGGGAAAGGCAGGCGAAACACCTCCTTGCTCATGTAGTCGACGGTCCCTATCGATCCATGCTCATCCCTACCAGAGATACTAGTTGCTCCTCCCGTCGCAACTCGCCACCTACCTTAGTCTTCTCTCCTCCTTCGGGGGCTGGGAAGAGAAAATAACTAGGCCACAAACGGTATCCGGCCGGCTCTCATGCCCCCGCGCCAGATTTTCTCATGTCCCATGTCCTTTCGCCGTCTGTTTCCGGCACCTATCATATCGCGTTGTGGCCGTCCGTGTCCCCCCCCCCCCCCGGTGGTTTACGTTGTTAAACGCCTTTACGAGCAGTGTGCCGTTACGATAACCCTAGGCACACTTCATGAGGCAGCCTGTCGATAATCGGGTACCGACTATGGGAGGGGTTGGTAGAGCACATGAATCGAGTCGCCGTTCCTTAAAAGACGGGTTTTAGGGTGCTCTGCTCAAAAGACGGTGCTATGCTCTTTAAGGACTTCCATGCCCATGACTCGGATGCCTCCCACTCCAACTACGGTGGCCCTTCCACCGACAACTCCTCCGGCCACTCCTCGCCCAACATGGAGTCTCCCGCGGGCTCACCATCGGCCTACATCGCCTCATTGACCATCGCGCCGACCGAACTTCGCTTTATCAACGTTGAAGTCAACATCGGCTTGGAAGCCCGCCGTTCGGCTTCGTCGCGGGCAGCTACGCACGGCCCCGCACCCCCATCCACGTAAAATGCATCGACGTTGGCATTCATGGGTATGGCCTCGTTGACCTTCACTTCGCCTACCAAAATGGCCACTTCCGCCAGCTTCACATCCGGGCCGCCCATGCGCCCGCTATGTCTAAACGCGGCGCCCCAAGCATCATCTCCTAGGAGCATCTCCGGAAACGGCACAACATCAACTTCCATTACCATGTTGTCGGACAACCGACCGCAAGTGACGCACATGGCGACTTCTCCCTCGTCATGTACACCAACTAGTCCCATTTGCAAGCCATTCACTGTGAGCTCACTTCCCTCCTTGCTTACACAAGTGATGGCCCCACGTCTATTGACACACCTTTGTGGCCTCAAGGCATTGGTCACCCTGGGAGAGACACCATGACTCTAGCCTTTCGGAGGGCCGACATCATTGCAGCGAAGTGCGATTGCCATGTCCCCCTCTTGTCGTGTGAACGACCGTGCCTTTCAGCCAAATTGCACCATGCCCCCGTTAACACTCAGCTTGGCACCAAAACCACGGCTTGCTTTCATGCATTCAACATTGACGTCTTCGGGCCCGTCAAGGAGATTGGGCCGGGGGGAGTCAAATACCTACTCGGTTTAATTGATCACTATTCCATCTACATTTGGCTCTTTGCACTCCCATCCAAGAAAGCTGTTGTTTACACCCTATCTTCCGTTCTCACGGATATTAGGAACTTGCACTCTCGCATGCACCATGCTTGTGCCTTCATGCCTACCATCAAGGTCGACTATGATCAGAACTACCTTGATGTTGCCTGCCGCACCATGGTATCTTCCTTGGGATACACAGCCCACTTCACAGCCCCGTACACTCATAAGCAACTCACCAAGATGGAACACCAGTGGGCCACCCTCGCGGACTCCGCCACCGCCATGCTCCATCATGCCAACTGCCCGACAAAGTACTGGGTCCTTGCCATGCGTACGGGTATCTATCTCCACAATCGCCTACCCTCGCCCGCTGCATCCGCAGGGTCGGGCGGTGTTCCATACACCATTCTCCATGGTGTCCCCACTGACCTCTTACACGTTATTAAGGTCTGCGGTTGCAGAATTTTCCTCCGCTTGGAAGACCGCTATAGGGACAAAATATTCCCCAAAGCGCTTCGTTGCATGTTCATCGGGTATTGCGATGATGGCCCGGGGTACTAGCTTCTCAACCTCGCTAACGAGAAGCCCATTCGCACAATCCATGTCGCCTTTCTTGAATCTCAACCCTCTCATGCACCCATCGCTCTTGGCACTTCACACAGCCTCTCCACACAGTGGTCTCGAGCTTGGGGGGGAGCACTAATGCCAATCTCTCGTGTGCTGGCACCACACAATTCACAATTGCGACCAGCAACGCATTTGCGATCTTGGAAGACACTCCATAGGACGTTACCACCGATCATGCCCCTCACTACGTCGAACGTGAGGCTTCATCATGCTTCGCGGCAACTGCCTATGTCCGACGTGTCAACAAGATCGCCACAATATTTACATCATTGGACAAACCTCCGCGACCACCTCGCATGAAGGCACCATGGGAAGGCATTGTGGGGCAACCTGCCCTTATAAGCCTGCGACGTACCCTTCGGCGGCACACATTCCCGAGCCAATTTACATCAAGCACGCATTGAGCGGGAGGTGTGCCATAGCATGGCGTAAGGCAATACGTTCTGAACTTGCGTCTCTCCACGACAAGGGTAGTTTCCGCTTGGTGAATCTGCCACTGGGACGCAACGCCATTGGCAACAAGTGGGTCGTCAAGGTAAAAGCAAAACATGATGGATCAGTCGCCGACCGCTTCAAAGCACGGCTAGTTGCTCAACGCTTCAGCCAACGAGTAGGAGTCGACGGCTCCGAGACGTTCTCTCAAGTCGTCAAGCTCAGCGCCCTACGTACAGTCATGGCCATCGTTGTCAAGCGGAACATGCGCATGCACTCGGCATACATTGAGACCGCGTTTCTCAACGGAGATCTCCAAGAGGAGATTTACATGCGCCAACCCGAAGGGGCATAGGATGGAACACCTCGTCATCAGCATGCGACACACTGCTCCCACGCTACACATGAACATAAACAATGCAATGATCCGCAAGCTCTATCGTATCCTGCTTTTACGTGATCGGGCAGATTGGCCTAAAAGCACACTCCATTACCTGGAGATTAAAAGCACGATACCTAGATATTGGTCACCGGATCGAATCCACCCATGTCCAAGGGTTACAAATTCGTGTCCACCTGCTGAACCTTCACAGCAAGGGGGTGGAATTTGAAAGGATAAATACTACGCGGTACAGCAACAGCAGTACATGATAAATGATGGACTCGTATACAGAAACAATGCTATGATCCGCAAACTATATATTATTAAGTAAAAAAATCTTACAAGAAAAAGGAGCGGAGACCACCAAGAAAAAAGAAGAAATGAGGGAAAAACCTAAGCCTATTCTTCGAGCGTGGCGTTGTGCCGGCGGGCGGAGAGGTGGCGGTAGGTGTCACAGGTGAGCTTCCAGATTTGTGGGCCGTTGAGATGTCGGGGGGGTAGCTCGAGGCCGGGGGCAATGTAGGGTCCCCATAGCTCTGTGTCGATGTGGTAGTCCTCATCTGGCAGGGCTGCTGGGGTTACCGTCGTCGCTGGGGCTGGGGCCAGGGGTCGCACGGTGGGGTCGATCGAGGGTAGCTCGGTCGGCAGCTGGGCGCTGCGGGCGTCGTGCTCCGCAATTCCACCCTTCGGCGTGTCGAATACGCCGACGGGACTGGCTAGCTGTGTGCTGACTTGCTTAGCTGCTGCTAGTTGAGTGATGATGGTCGAGCTAAGCGTAGCCGTTAGTTCGGTAAAGGCTTGCTGAAAACGGCCATTTAGTCGCTCCTCTGAAGCGGCCGCGTTAGCGAGTAAGCGTTGCTCCTGTTCTTTGAATTCTAATGATGTAACAAATTCCGGCGCGTCGCGAATTTCGTCGTCGACTTGTCTGTCTGTAGCCATCGTATATTCGAGCAGGGTAAAGAGTCTCGGCCGTGGTAGACGCGGTCGAGGGTAAGCTGTCACCTTGCGCAGCTACGAGAGCTACGATGCCTGTTGCGCGAGCCGAATGGGCGAGCGCAAAGGCAGAAGGTGGCTGCTACCAGCTAGAGGAGCTGCTTTATAGGTAAAGCAGGTGGGCGTCCGCCGCGGACAATTTACTGCGCTTGTGACGCTTTGTCTCCGCGCGTTGCCTTAGGCGGACTCAACATGGTACGTTTACTAACCGTTAAACCCCAATATTTTACCAATATAAGAAAAAACCTAAGCCCTATATATTATCCTGCTTATTTGTGTTAGGTGATAGGCCTGAAAGCAGAGTCCATTACAGTTAATCTACTTCGTACGATACCGCCATATACTGCTACTATAATATTGTACCTGCTTTTTCCGCCGCCCTGCCGCCATCCTACTGGTCTCCGTGATTGTAAAACGCCATCCCAAAAGGCGAATGTCGAATTCGTTAGCTGTCATGGTATTTGGCGAAGGTGGCATGAGCAGCAGGTGATAAGTAACGACGATGATATGGCGGACGAGGAGGCTAACGAGATATTACGGTTGTTAGACAGTCGACTCCAATATATATCACTACATCATTTATTCGATCCTCATCAGACAGCAGACGCACAGTAGTTCAGATAGTGGGCGGGACCTACCGTATAATATACACATCTCACCAAAATATCTGGACGAATATGTTGAGAGCGTGCTGATATGCGTGTGCCGCGCTGCACGCGTTGTGGCATTTTTTTCCTCGGTAGGCGCTGACGAACTTTATCTGCTGCTCAAACACAAGGAACACAGCGGCCCAGTAATTTCATGAGCGGTTATTGTCGTTTCTCCGACTTGCCTGCTGGGGGCGGAGTGGCCGATATAGCGCGACTCTTAGTGCTACATCGCTCACCGCTGCTGGCGTATGCTACGGTTCTTCATACATAAATTGTCGCTGGTCGGCTAAAATATATCATAATAATAATGCTCTGCATTTCTATCATTTGATTGGGCCATAAGAATAGGATTGTTTCCTATGTCATAATTAAAGGCGGTGCTAATACACGGTGTACAAAAAGACGAGGCAAATGTTATGAAGGTCCAATAATTAACTATTTAGTGGGCGCCGACAGCGGGGGCGGCTGCGCCCTCCGGCCCCTTCTTGGGCATGCACAGGTGAAGGTGTCCCTCGTTCGTCATCTTCGCCGAGATAGCCGCCTCGTCGACGGAGGATGGGAGAGACACCGCGCGCTGGTACGGGACCTTCTCTGTCACCATCTTTACTTCGCCGTTGTCTTCCGTTTCAACGGACTTGCTTTGCTGGCCTACAATTGTGAGGATGCGGTCTTGCGTCAGCCCAAGCTTGACGTTCTCTTTGCCGTTCATGTCACCAGTGATGTCAAAGGACTGAGGGGTCTCCTGGATGTTAAACTCGGGGGCTGACGCGGGTGGGGAAACGTCCACGTTGAAGACAGCGGGCGAGGTAGTGGCGGCCATGTTGTGTGATACGGCAATGTTTTCGATATTAGAAGTTCGGCGTCGTCGGAGAGTAGAGAGTCGTTTGTATGTGTCTGCTAGTTCGGTGCCGACTTATTACTGAGTTATGTGCAGAAGGGAGTGGCGAAGTGCGTTTATATAATTCAGCTGCTGCTCTAAACCCGCTTCCTCGTTCGTGTGCTTCGCTGCTTCTACGCGCCTCTGGACAAGTACGCCTATCGATTTCTGTTAATGTGTCCTTGGCTGCGCGCCATCCCTGCTGGCCGTGAGGTGCAGTGGCGTGAAGGAGGCAGGGGCTCGGTCCCGCGCCCAGTCCCAACGCCCTGCTTCAAGCAGGACCGGTTCATGACATCTCAAAAGTACTGCCTTTTTAAGTATTTTAGCAGATGCCATGCCCTACACCCACGGTACATTTGGTGCTCAACCATCCGGTGCTGAGGCTCGAATGATCATCATAATCTTCCCGTACCCGTAGTTTGAAGCATGCCAAGTGGCACGTCAGCCGCTACCGTATTTCTCGATGCTGAAACCACAGCGGCGATCGATTACTGTCATCGCTCATCAGTATGATTATCGTCGTTACTACGTGCGACGTGGTACGTCAATATTTGATACGGCAAAAGCGAAGCAGGTTTGGCCAGTGCGACAAGACGTCATCTGCGTCGGCGCTACGGGGCTGGGGAGCGACATCCCGCGAAACCTGGGCGCTTGTTATCCTGGTGGATGACTCCTTCTCGCTGCACCTAAATTTTACCAGGGTAAGGTACTATCGACAGTCTAGCCCAACTCCAGGCGGGAGATGGTCTGGTGGTTGCTTCGAAACGACGGCATTTGCCATGAATACACACATTCTCCGAAAGTCCCAACAACGTTTAGTGCCATCCCACAATTATATTGTAATCATGTATGTGTATTGGATGACAAGTAATCACATGGCTCCGCCTACCAGTTAGTTTTAGTTCTATCCACCCGTGTCAAACTAGCGATAGCCACCCGCCGTCACGTTGGGCAGGGATACGGTAGTATGGGGTTGCCCTTAGGGCCAACCATAGGTCTAACACCTTAGGAGCCAAGGTTTTGACGTAGCCGCGCCGAGGGTGGGCGGGCGGCTTGGTGGTCATCATGCTCACCCGTGGGTACGAGGGGGTGAGTGAAAATCTGACCATCCGAAAGTCCTTGTAATTCAAAGTCTTCGCCGGTTGTCATGATCCACCCCACCACCCGACGACACCACCCAACAAGCGACCCCGACCACCTACAACGGCCGTTTGGCCCATCAAGAATGACCCCCCCCCTAGTGATATTGAGCCATGCATGGGTGCGCTGTGTCACCCCTTCACGCGTCGCCTCCGCCACTCGGAGTAGACACACGCATGCCGATCCGGTGAGCGCGCTCGTTTGTTTCCCCCCCCCCCCCCCGCGACTATCACATGCTCGTCCTCCCTATACCGACTCGTCCGTGTACCGCAACTCGACCAACAACGTAATAACTAACTCCACGTACACCCCCGCTCTGCGACACATGATTGTCGTTGCCATGTCTAGGCGTGCCGGCCCCACCGTCGCCCCTTCCGATGCTGATCGCAACTTGTTCGACACCGCCCGACCACGACGTACGACTCACCATTTACCGTTTACCGGCCTCAACAAGACCCATCGCCAGCAACTATATCGTAGTGCTCATATTTGGAAGAATGAGCATGGTGTAGGCTACTTGGAGGCCGGTTTGCGTGTTGTCGAGGAGGCCGTAATTCGCGTCCCGACATACAACAACCACTCCCTCAAGAACGGCATATGGCGGCGCGTTTCCGCTCTTACAAAGTTTATGAAGGCCATCGACATCCTCGGGCCATAGGAAGACGACAAGGAGAATGCAAGTACTTAGGCACTCCACGACAACCCATGCCACACCACCTACGAGGCTGATGAACAACGTCCGCCGCTTAACCCCATCTATGCTATCGCTCCTATCCGTCGGGGTGTTGGCCGGAAAGGCAAATGTGGCACGAAGAGGAAGGCAGACCGCGTGCATGTGGTAGAGGACAAGGACAAAAAGACCAAGGGCGCTGACAACCACAAGGACTACAGGGAGGCAGTCACGAGTGTGCTCAGGCGGGTGGTAGAGAATGCAGTTGAATGCGACCAATATGTTCGTGCTGCGGCGACTCATGGAGTCATGCTCAGACAACGTTGTTTAAAGATTACAACATTACTATTAGTCACTCATGGTGCCGTGCACTAATCTCAACAACTATCAAGACCAACATACATGTGCCCACTCCCCAAAAGATTGGCGGTACTTTAATCCCATTCGCGATGGAAGAGCGTATCGCCGGCGTGGTGCGCCGCATCCGCAGCACAAAGCTCCCCGTTTTCCCGGACGATGTGATGGCAAGGGGAGAGACTATGAGCAAGACTTTGATGCAGGCCATGCATCGGAGGGATGGTCCCGTAGATTTCTACGCAGACATAACTTCCTCATTGGAGCTAAGCGCCCCCTAGAGATGACGCGACACGAGTGGTTAACCCTAGGTAACCTAGAAACCTACTTCGATGTGTGTGTTGAAGTGTTTGTAAAGGCCGGCGTTACTCGTGTGAATCATGACAACAACCCGAACGTCGAGGGCAGCGAGCCCATCTTTATTGACAAGCCGCACCTAATTGCTTCCTTTGACGAGACAAAGGTAGCCCTAGACTCGACCACTACTAGCAAGGGCAAGCAAGACCGTGGGTTGCGCGCAGGGGTAGAGGATGATGGGGAGTGCTTCGTTACCAAGTCGAGCTCATGCGCCACATTTGTGTGTGGCAGCCTCGGTAGTGGAGAGGCGCTACCGCCCTACGTTGTATTTGCCTTTGGCAATACCTATCATCCTGCGTGGGCTCCGCATTTTTTGTCAGACATCAAGAACACGGAGGGCGAGTATATGGCGTGGCGCTACGCAAGCAACGAGAAAGGTAGTCTCAACGAGGAGGGTGCTTCTCACTACGTGAGGACAGTGTTGCATCAAGCGGTGGGGTCACCACCCTTAAGGAATGACGCCCGTGGCCAACAAGGCGTTGTGACATGTGATGGGGTGGGCACTCACATTGGCTTCGTTGCGCTTGAGACCGCAGTGGAGTTGGGCTTTAAGTCGTCATGCGCGTCCCGCACCTAAGTTTTCGCCTGCAAGGCGAGGACACCGTGAACTTTTCTTTGTTGAAGGTAAAGTTACTACCTCACCGTATTGCTCAGATAGTTTTAGTTTGCTTTGACGTATGCACCTTATTGACATGCTATGTCATGGCACACACATGCTGAATGGAGGAAGATCAAGCGCGAGACGCTTCGGGCGATCAACATCGACGAAAACGGCAACATGCGCTCACCACTTCAAACCCTCAAGTACAAACATGTCGCACAAATGTTCAAGGCGACTTGGGACAAGGCATTCACCCTAGAGCGGAACATGAAAGGTTGGGAAAAGGAGAGTATCTTACCAAGATTCAATAGGAAGGAGTATTGGCACATCGAGGCCGAGCTAGATGCAGCGGAAGCTAACGAAACCACCGCATCGTCCAAGGGGCGCTCCAACAACATTGAGGGGGCGTCAAGTGATGGCACCCTTCCTTCCACGGAGGGCAACACCAGTCGCGCCACTGAAGTTCAACTTCTACTTGTGGGCGGGGGGTCTACGCCAACCATATCCGAGTTGCAAGGCAAGCAACCTCCGATGCCCTTTCCTCGCCATCTGCAAGTGGAGGTGGACCGTGCCTCGGCTGGCCTCCGCAACGTCGGCCGGCTTGCCACCATTAGCAAGGAGGAGATCATGGAGGCTTACCTTTGGCAAGGCGACGTCTTCAACAAAATGAAGACCGCCCTCCCCCCGACCGCTGAGCAAGATGAAGCGGACGACGACAACGTGCATGACGAGGGGGAGGGCAAGAGCGGGCGGGTAACAACCAAGAACATATGGTCACGCCCAAGCACCGCTAATGGCGAAGAGTCTATTGCGTTGAAACGCGCCCAAGACATGGAGAAGAAACGTAAGGCAAGCGATAAGGCACAAAAAGAGGAGGCCAAAAACGCAAAGAGGCGCAAGGCAGTGGTCGAAGTTGTTACCCACGCCGTCACCGTTCGTGAGACCGTGGCCTCGGCACGGTTGATTCCCTTCAAGTGAAGGACTTGACGGCGATGCTACAACACGACGACCCATAAGATCCGGAGGCTAAGGGCATCAAGGCCGACCTCAGAGATAGGAACGTGGCGTTGGCAAGCGTGAACCAAGCGGCAGCTAAATTCGCTGATGTGGCGGCCGATCGAGCGACTCTTGCGCCCGCCGTCCCCGCCGAGAGAGAGCAAGGGCCATGTACGGCCGCGTCCGCCGCAATCCACCCCGCCATAGCCGCCCCCGCGATCATACATCCCCCAGCAAACCTGTGGCCCTCATTGATAGGTGGAGTCTCCGCAAGTGGCCTCAGCGAGACCCACCCTAACTAGCGTAATGGGCGAGGTCTGAGCGCTGCCCGGGTACAGGTACATGTACATGTACATGTAGCATGCGCGGGGCGCACGGCTAGTAATTAAATAATTGGCACGTTCGACCGCCCTACACATCCAATAATTTTCAGGGCCCTCACATTGGCCGGAAAAACTAATGCATGATGCAGCACTACATGAAATGGGTAGGCTTGGCACCTCACAAAGTATGTCATGCTAGGGTCTAGTACTCGTTAGCGGGCAAGGACCCGACCTTTGGGTAGGTTTTGTAGTCCATCATGACGGCCGTGTGCTAGAAACTAAAATTAACAGGTACGCCACGCAAGGATACATTCAGTAGCCGCATGAATACATTAGCTGCACGAATCCGTACCGTGCAGAATCGATGCACCCATGAATTAGTGCTCATGAATCGATACGCGTGAATGGATTATAGTTCCTTATTTGAACCGTGCATCCATGAATTTGGGGTTGTTTACGTTTTAACGACTCCTTACAAAAATCAATTATGCAGGCGGGTATGCGAAAGGGATGAATGGATTGAAGATGTCGTTGCTTGTTTAAATGTCAATCATATCAAAAAGAGAAAATGAAGTTAACGTGTATGTTTACTCTCTCCACTGCATTAAGGTCATGTAAGCCTAACTAGCCCTCGCCAATCTTCGTATGCTCATCGTATTTTATGTTAGGGCTCTCCCTCGTGTCTTTTGTAGTTTCCCTCTTTAGTAGAGTGCTAACACAAGTAATGTTGTTTGTAAAGGTGCAGTTGAGGGAGTAATAGAGGATATCTAATGTTGTAAGTGACAATTGATATGATAATTAAAAACATAAATTGCAATGTGGCATGTTTCCTCTCTTATTCTAAGTGCCCGTGAGATGTGAGGTGTGTCGATAGGTGCGTGCGCCGAGGCGTTGTGTCATGGTTACTTTAGAACTAACTAGCACTAGGACACATTGCTGCTTGTATCTTCATTAACAATACTGGTTACCTATACGTTTTCCATGATAACGCTTACAAACAAGAACGTAAATGTAATAACAATTACGTACTTTAATCGCCTCTAGATCATTGTCAATAATGCAACCCAATTCGTCTCCACTTAGCGCCGCTCCCATGCAATGCATAAAGATCATCGTATGCTTCGGCTCCGGTAGCGAATTCGTTAGACAATCTGCCAACATGTTTGTTGTGCCCATTGACACAACTACGATTGTCCTTGCATCCATTAGTTCTCGAATATTGTGGTGTTTGATGTCAACGTGTTGTGTCTTATCTAAAGCTATGGGGTTGTTCGCAAGCTTGACTACTCCCTCGTTGTCTTCATAAACTGTTGTGGCACCGTGCTAGTGTTGATAGACATCTTGCATCAATTGCCGTAAATGTCGCGCTTTGTCTTGCGCGATTGGCTGCAAAATATTCTGCCTTTGTTGTGGATAAGGCCACCACCTCTTAGTGCTTGGAGGCCCAGCTAACCGCTCCACCGTTAAGCATGACCACTTCTCCCGTCTGCGATCGTTTGGTGGTCGTGTCAGTTGCCTAGTTTGAGTCAGAGAACACATTGACATCCTTTGCATTGTAATGTGACGGCATGCCATTGGCGACGCCTATGGGTCTTGCTCCATTGAGGTAGTGTAACAAACGCTTTAGTTGTTTCATGTGCAACCGTGTGGGAGCACAATGCCGCCTGCTAATGATGCCGATCGCAAATGCAATGTCCGGTCTAGTACACATGCACATGAAGTTCACATACCCGAAGATAGCACGGACGGTCTCGTGTTTTGGTGGCGCCAAGACCACCTTGTGGCGGTTAGCCTCTGAAAGCTAAACGCTAGCACAAATCTGTTCTAGTCTGTCTAGTTCTGTCGTTGCAAGATGGCAAAATGATGTTGTCGAGAGGCGATGGAGAAAGATGTTTCACTGCTGTACTTAGGCAGTAGATGTTGTAAGTGAACAATGGAATTGTTAAGGTTCTGTCACCTCCCTCTACTGTACTAGGCTTAAATAGGTTTCAGCCCAGACTAATTACGCCTGCAAGCTACGCTTACGTGTCAGGCGTTAGGGCTGTCTAACCGTCGTCATCTGCCTCGAGACGCGGCCTGCCTAGCATTGGGTTTCACGACGCGGCTCCTTCTGCATCGAAGAGCTCGTTTTGGCGCGTCATCTAGCTGGTTAGATTAATTATGCATATCTGTACGTACCGGGAGGTACTGGTCGTACTGTAGCATCGGCACCATTACAATATTGCAGTAGCGACGTACCCACGAGTATACGTCCGTCCTGTGGAAAAGCACGAATTGGAATCCGTAACGAGTACATGTACAATGTCCTGCAATGTACTGTTGCAGGACTGTACTCGTCACACTCGTACCCTCCCCCTCTTGACAGATCAATGAGGCCGCCGTGAGGCAGACCTCCGTGGTCTAAGCTCCTTTACTGAAGCAGTTAGTGGGACTCAGGCGTCCGAGCCGACCTCCGGAAGGATCAGGCATGGCGCGGAAATGAGCCGTAACTTGAGAGTCTCGAAGGCTTCCAAACAGGCATGCGTCAGCGTAACCTTCTGTGGCTGGGACTTCCGCAGTAAGTCCGTCAATGGAGCCGTAAGGTCGCTAAAATGGTGTATAAATCTCGCATAGAAGTTGCAGAAATGTACGAAACTGCGAACCTCCTTCTGCGTCTTGGGCACTGGCCAGTCTGCAACGGCCTCGACTTTCTTTGTTGAAACAGAAATTTTACCGGCTGACACAGTGTAGCCCAGATACTCCATTTCTTGCCATCCGAAGGAGCATTTCTTAAGGCGTAATCTAAGCCCTTCTTCCTTGAATCGTTGTAGCACTAGACGTAGGTGCTCCAGGTGCTCCTCTAGAGTTTGACTGTAGATACAGACGTCATCCAGGTAGACTGTCACGAACTTATGTAAAAAGTCGCGAAGAATGTCGTTCATCATTCGTTGAAATGTAGCTGGTGCATTGCACAGCCCAAACGGCATGGCGACCCATTCCATTAAGCCATCAGGGGTCTGAAAAGCCGTCTTGTGAACGTCCTGATCACGCACTCGAACTTGCCAGAATCCAAAAGCGAGGTCGAGGTGTGTGTAAAAATTCGCGTCCTTAAGTTCGTCCAGTGTATCGTCCACACGCGGTAGCGGGTAAGCATCTTTACGCGTAACCTCGTTAAGGCCACGGTAGTCAATGCACAGACGTAGCGAGCCATCAGCTTTTCGCACAAAAAGAATTGGCGAGCCGAACTCACTGTAGCTGGGGCGTACTTAACCAGCTTCTACTGCGTCTTTGAGCTGTCGATTAAGCTCAGCGCGCTCTGCGGGTGACAATCTGTTTAGCCTTTGGCGTCGCATCGGGCCAGTTGTGTCAATGGGGTGATCCCATTGTCGGCTTACAGGTGGAGAGTCGACTGGTTGCAGTAACTCCGGGAAGTCATTGAAGAGTAACGACTTGAAGTTGTCACGTTGTTGTGCTGTTAGTTCCTCTCCAGTGTGAAAGTCTGTCGATTGTTCGGCAACTGGCGTAAGTTCAATGACGTAAAATTCAGCATGACGTCCTCTGCTGCGGCGCGTCTTGCGCATGAGTTTCTGAACTTTCGTAGACGATAAGAGTATACATTCAGGGCGTCGTTCCTCAAGCGTAGTCTCCACTGCTGTGCCGTCCATTAGTGTAAAAATTCTGGTTGTACCAAATTGTAAAGAGGCATGTTCGTCATCAAGCCATGGTTAACCCAGGATTAAATCAGCTGTGCGTAAATCACGTAAGACGTAGAAAGTCCGTTGAAATTCGTGTCGAGCCAGCTCAAAAGTGACGTCACAGACTGTCGTAGAAGTCACTCGTTGTCCATTAGCGAGTCGAACTGGAGTCTTACTTGCAGATTTCCGAGTCAGTAAAGCAAAGCGTCGTACAAAGTCCTCTGACACAAAATCAAGTGTCGCAGCGCAGTCCACTAATCCAGAAATTTGGTGTCCGCCATCAGGAATTTTCACAGTCAGCTCGGTTCGAATTAACGGGCGAGCTTCCGTAAGGTCAGTCAATATAGTTGTAGCTGGCGAAGAAAATTGTCGCAGCGTAGCGATGGAAGGTTCTGCGTCGTCTGAAGGTACAGGTACCGAGTAGGGTTGATCGGGTGCTGTAGGTTCTGGTGAATCGTTAAACGCACTATCTGCGTCGACTAACCACAGCTGGACATGCCAAGGGGCTCGAGCAACCACCTCCCGTTGCGCTGGGTTCTCCAGTGATTGACGAGTAAAACACTGAGTTCTCGCTGGGAATTCTTGGTAAAGTTTCCAGTTCTTAGTCACTTGAGTAAACTTCGCCCATTTCGGTAGTACAAATACAGCCATCGTAGATGTCGGAGATGTTCGACGACAATCCTCAAAATGCTGCGCAATCTGCTCAGCTAACTCCTAGGGTGGGTTGATGAACACCCGTTCTCCTGACAAATCTCTGTTTAGAATCGAGTCACTCGGCGAACAGTGAGGTAAGTCACTGTGCGAGTTAAGACCTTCATCATCAGCACATCCCTCCAAAGTGAAGTTGAATCGTGCATGCAGAGGGTCAAAGACTGAGTCAACTAGCTTCCAATCAATTGAGTGTGTGGTTACAGGTTTACGACTCTGTCTCTGCTTAGTCTGACGACGACGACCTGCTACTTGCGTTACATGTGTCGCAACTGTAGTCGATGGAGATGCCGCGGGTGTTTCGACGACCTCTGTCGTTAACAGTGTCCCAGAATGAACAATAGATGTAGCCGGCTGCTCAAGTTCATTTGTAGAACAGCCTTGCCACCATCATTGCTTCTTAGGTTGCATAGGTGCCTTGCCCTTGAACTCCGGGCATTGGAACAGTCGGTGTCCCTTCTTGTGGCACTCCGAAACCAATGTCTCAACCAGCCTCTCAGTGGCTGGTTGCTAATCAAAATCTCTCATGGGAAGCGTTCAATGAGTGAAAAGTGCTGATAGTTCTGTAAGCAAACTACAGTGGAGCAGTCGCTATGCGGGGATTGAAGGAAAGAAGTTACAATGTGGAATATCATGTCACCGCCCTCCATTGTGCTAGACTATTTATAGTCTAGCGAAGCTCGCCTTCAGTCTCGTCACGCATCACGCTTCCCCAGGCAGGTATCGACGTGTCGACGTCCGTAGTCTTTCGTAGGCCAGGTTGCGTAACCAATTGGCCTCGTGCCTAGCGTCTTGACGCATGGGAGAACTCACTGTGCGTACTGTACATACCGAGAGGTACATATACGTACAGTACTGCGGACAGTGTCCTCGAGCTTCACAATGGCAAGTGTAACTGCTAGTACACTACATCCGTGGAAGGTACGGTATAAATATCGTAGCGAGTACTTGTACTAGTCCTGTAACGTACTGTCACAGGACAGTACTCGCCACATGGAACACAAGATGTAAGCGTACTGTCGCTGGTAGTTTCAATCTGTAACTGTGTTTTCCAATTTGCTCCTCCACTGAAAAAGGTCCAAGCTGTCTGTCTCTGAGTTTCCGGCTCGGTTGTCCTCGCAGAAAAAGATTTCCTGTGACGACTGACACCTTGTCTCCCTTAGCGAAATGTGGCGCTGTAGACGGTTCTGTGCGCGCCTGCATCTCGTCTTTGTGTAGCTGTAACACTGAGCGTACCAGGGTATGTACTTCCTTTAACAATCTCAACCGTTCGGTTGCGTCTTGCGAAATTGGAATTGACGGTCGCATGCTGAACAGTAGGTCAGGAGGCTCCTCAGGAGAGAATCCAAAGTTAGCCTCGAACGGTGTGTGTTCAATTCCGAGTGCACGCGAAGCGTTGTACGCAAACTCCACTTGCGGTAAAAGTGTCGTCCAATCAGAGCCATCATAGCAATAGAAGCAACGAAGAAGCTGCTGAAATGTGCTGTTCACGCGCTCTGTCAAGCCGTCTGTTTCTGGGTGTCGGCTGGTAGACATGTTCAGACGCGTTCCAAGGCGTCTCCATAGTGTCTGCCAAAAAGCGCTGACAAATTTCGGGTCGCGGTCGCTGATCAGCACACGGGGCAATCCATGTAAGCGGTAGACTCCCTGTAAAAACAAAGTGGCAGTTTCTTCGGCAGTAATCGACTATGTACATGGCAGAAAATGGGCCATTCGAGTTAGATGGTCTACTACAATCAGCACATTGTTAAAGCCGTTGCTTTCATGCAAGTGTGTCAGGTAGTCAAGACCAGCTGTGTGCCACGGTCTGGGTGGAACAGGTAATGGGTAAAGAGTCGCAGCCATATGCGGTCGAATCTTCGCTCGTCGGCACACGACGCAGCGTTCACAAAAATCTTTCACGTCTTTACGAACTCCTGCTCAGGTCGAGCAGGCTGTTTTAGCACAGTCGACAGTTAATCCGGATGGCACTTACGTCGTCCCGGAAACCATCAACATCGACGGTCAGACAATTACGCCCGCACAGAAAGGATTACTTCGTGCCGAGAAGCACAAGAGTGAGTTACTTCACTTTGGTTACGTGACTCAATGGGAACTCTTTTACCGTGCGATACGTCAACATGTTCCAGTCATGTTTGATGACGCGTCTATCCCGAGACAATTCCACATGTATTGCCGGTTTACGACGGTCGACTCTGGTTCCGTCTGGCTGATGATTCTTGGACACATTAATCGACTGACTGGTGAGGGACCTACGGATTTACGAGTGGGAATGCCGATGCCTACCCACAACTTGGCTGGACTATCTGTGACCCTCACGGAGACTCAGCGTAAGGCTGCTATAACTTCACCGTACCAGAATGGTCAGGTACCTCATGTACTGGAGGATTGGCTTGAAGCACAGCCTCAGCGTTTTGTTATGCTTGGGATTACGGCTGACTCGTACGACGCAGTGTTCTGGGTTACTTCACAGTTTTCTGGACACCTCGGTGGGTGGTGGTTGAACCGGAAAAATCAGCCCCCAATTCCAACTACGTACGACGAGCTTGTTACGGAGTTACGCAAATCAATGTTTCTTCCGAACATCAAGGACGACGCAATTAACGCTTTGCTAAGCTTTACGCAGAGCAGCACGATGAGTTACGCGGTCTACACTAAGCAGTACAACGACTACTTACGTCGGTCTCGTCAACACTTGAGAGCTGATGTACACTGTGTACGCTTCATTAATGGCCTAGCGAACGATTCGCTCAAGCATTTGGCTAAATCACACAGAGCTCAGAAGGGATACCAGACTACGCTGGTGGAGTTGCGGGGTATCGATCCCCGTGACCTTCCGCGTATTAGGCGTGCGTTTTACCGGCTCACCGAAAAAGCATAGTTGACATATGTGGCCACATACCACATATGTACCAATCTACGACACTACCACGGCCCCCCCCGGAGTCTCCCCGGACCGCAGCCCGGCTCCGAAACCAATGTCTCAACCAGCCACAGAGAGGCTGGTTGTGACACTCGGGTTGGTTGTGTTTGTGATTGTCCTTCTTTGTGACTCTGATTGTAACTAAGTGTACGTGAGTTACCGTCCACTCTGAACGTGTATGCATGGTTCAACATGTTATGGCCCCCCGCCTCAAGTCACTTACACGCGACCAACGTTTTTCGGCGAGCTGCGATTAGCGGCTCCCCCGCGGAAAGCAAGTTCTTCTACCTAACTAGTACTTAACTAATGTAGTCGGCGAAACCGCCACTATACCCTACGTGATGAAACCCACCCACACCCAACCTCAGTCAGCTACTCGAGGACGATTGCCATCCACCCACACCGGCGCACTCGCCGTCTGTGGACAAGGTGCATGCATGTCCAATTTGGAGACCGGGGGGGGGGGTAGCGCAATGGTGGGTGACTACGCATGTACAGGGTGCACGACAACCAGAATAGTAATTAGCTTTTTTAGCGACCTTTGGCGCTCAGCCGCCAGCGCGCTACCTCCAATTGTCCTAGCAGTGGCCTCGGCTTGTGCCCCACATTGGGTGGAGGACACTGAAAAGGTGCTTGAGACACCCCGGGGCTACACGCCGAGGGATCGGCGGGCATCATGCCGTCTCTCTGCAACCGTTGTTAGGCAGAAGCCCGGCTAGTGGTTCTTACCGCTGCGTGTCGTTACCCCGTCTGTCGTCATGGCACCGACAACTCGCTCGGATGACCCCCCGCCCCACGCACATGCTGACACTGATGGCTAGAGCTCTCATCATACCTCCCTTGACCCACCCCCTGATGCGCTCGCACTCGTGCTAGATCAAATGGCGCTCATAAACGCCAGCATGGACGCGGAGGCGACTGAAAATTCTGCTCAGCGCCACCGTGACGCGCAGCGCGACACCCCGCGCAATCTTCAGCCCACCACCCCCGCCCAATCCACCCCGGACCAGCTACCACCCCTTCCACCGCACCCGCACCTCGGGTATCCAGCTCCCACCCGCGGACCACCCTTTCCATTTGATCAGCCGTACCACGTACCCTCTCCTCATGGCCAACCGCACCCGGACGGTATGCCGCCGGCCCATGATGGTCATTCCCCGGTTCAAAGTGGCCCGTCTCCTTTCCCTAATGGTTATCCCTTCTCCCCCGCTAATCGTGAAGCCCGCCGCATCGCCCCACCATCGACCCGGTGATCACTGGACGCGTTGTTCATGAGGCCACCGGTTTCGACAAAGAGGCTGTCAACCGGTCCATGAAAATGTTTCCGACCATGGAGGCAAACACAGACTTTATTAAGCAATGGACAAGGAATTTCCTCACCTTCCTTTCCCTCAAAGCCGCGTACCTAATCCCCCATCTTGCCATCCGCGAGTCGGGCCTCAAAACTATGCCTACGCACTCATGTTGCATGCTGCCATCGAGAACAAGCGTAATGACGAGGCGGTGAAGTGCGTCTCCGTTGCTCGCCCCGACTGCGCCCACGGCAACATAGGACATCCTTTGTGAGCTGATGGATGGCCGGTCCCTCGCCCGCTCTCTCTCACTGCATGAAATGAAATTGTTAACAACAATACCATAATTAACCGGATGCTGTCTCTAGGCCCTCCCTGCTTTGCTTGTAAAAATGTCTTATTTTCGCAGGGGCTAGACCGTGAACCACAAATTCCAACCTCTCCAATGGCAATAGCGATACCGTCTAAAGCATACACGTAACCAAGTACTTATCATGTTTTGATATATACGTATTTTATTTTGGTACGGTATGAAATAAGAAAGTGTCGCTAGTCTCCACGATACGCGGCCTGCTCCAGCCGCTGCGGGGACGCTGATTAGCGAGGTTGGTCAGCTTGAGTTGGTCGAGGCGAACCTGCCTGACCTCGGCTCCTGTGCGACTCCGGTCGTGCCGGAGTTAGGGGGGAAAGGCAGGTGAAAAACCCCCTCCCTCAAGTCATCGTTGGCCCCGTCTCGATCCGTGCTCATCCCCGCCCGAGGTAGTAGTTGATTTTCCCGACGCAGCTCGCCACCTAGCCGAGTCTGGCCTCCTCCTTCGGGGGATGAGAAGAGAAAATAGCTAGGCTTGCAGACGGTGTCCGGCTGGCTCTCATGCCCCCGTGCCAGATATTCTCATGTCCCATGTCCTTGCTCCGTCTGTTTCTAGCACCTATTTGATCGCGTTGTGGCCGTCCGTACCCCCCCCCCGGTGGATTACGTTGTTAGGGGGCCGCCTTTATGAGCAGTGTACCCTTACGATAAGCCTAGGCACACTGCTTGAGGCAGCTTGTCGATAACCGGGTACCGACTAGGGGAGGGGTTGGTCGGATACATGGATCGAGACGCGGCGCCACAAAAGAATAATTTCCAAAACCCCCCCGTACCGGTTTTTTCCGGCGGCGGATGATCCTCATGACCTCCGCCGTCAGATCGTGCCGCTCCTCCGGCTGCGACCCTCCTCCATCCTGCGTAGCTAGCCTCGCCCCCAAGGGAGACATAGAACTCACATGGCTAGTGACTGCTAGCGAGCGCCGTGCCCTAGCGTTGCTTCCCAGCCGTCCGCCGCAAGCTCCAACACCCTCGTCCCACAGCTGATCCGTCCGTACCCTTCTTAGCCAAAAAGCATTGTGCAGACCTCGTTCCCGTCGGGAGGGGAGAGTATTTGTGAGTATTTAGTCGCTGAAAAAACATATCGGACTGACCGAGCGGGAGATCTCTGTGCCGGAGTACGGATACTATGCTTTTCTAAAACCCTCCGTACATGGCTTCCCGACAGCTGCTGATCCCGCGGATCGCACATGTCGGTACCTCGTTCAGCCCCCTACCGTGCCAAGCCTGGCACGGCTACGGGGTTACCAACGCCCACCGCGTGGAGGTAGATCTAGGTGCCGACGGGCATGCGAGCGCAACCCCCCTCCGGGGCCGCCGCCGCTGCGCCGCCGGCGGGCGCCTCTCTCATTGCAAGACAACCTCGTGCTCCGGCAGCGCCCCGGCCAGTTCCTCACCGAGTACGTCCACTTCATGCGGCAGACATTTGATGACTACAACGAAACCCGTGAGATGATTGATGGCTCATTAGCTACCCGCCCTCACCACCTAGGTCTCCTCATGTTGAGTGGTATATCTAGCAACGGTCCGTTCGGCTAGGCCAAGCAGTGCGTCATCATGCTTGTGGGTAGTTGTGAGAGGAAGGGGGAGGATGCTATTTACATATCCCTCCGTAGGGCTACTAATGTACACATCTGTACGCTAGACTCCGGGGGAGTCCTGGCCCTCCACGTATAGGTGTTCGCTATAGGTGTTAGTAGCTCAGTCGCGATGCGATGCGATGGGCTCATATCCACAATATGTTCCTATCGGGTACCGACTTTTGGCGGTACTTGGATAAGGCGTACCATTCCATTCCGGGAAGCGGCGGTTCTAACCCCCTTCACGCCATTCCGTGTGTACATGGATTAACATGTTATGGGCCCTTCGCGTTTACTGCGGGGTTTACTAGGGCACCGGCCGGAGTTAATGGGATGATGTCCATTAAGGGGGAGTGTTTACATATCCCTCCGTAGGGCTACTAATGGACACATATGTACGCTAGACTCCGGGGGAGTCCTGGCCCTCCACCTATAGGTGTTCGCTAAAGGTGTTCGCAGCTCAGTCGCGATGCGATGCGATGGGTTCATATCCACAATATGTTCCTATCGGGTACCGACTTTTGGCGGTACTTGGATAAGGCGTACAACCCGTTCCGGGAGGCGGCGGTTCTAACCCCCTTCATGCCATTCCGTGTGTACATGGATTAACAGATGGAGGATGTGATGATGACGTCATGATGTGCGCGCACTCGTCCTTGGACACAAGTACGGGTATGCCCACTCTTCGTAAAAAAGTGCATGTTAGCAGCCACCCCGATGCACCTGCGCCCTTAATCTTGCGGTGATTCAAGCACATGCATACATAATGGTAGAATGAACAAGCAGTGAAACAAAAAGCTCATGTCGCAAAGGATAGGGGGGCTACATGCCAACATTGCGACCGCCGTTGGTCCATTTGATTTGTGCTTGGAAAGTCTCGCACGTGTTTCAACTAAAAGCAATATGCCATTGCATAGGCATGTCTACTTACCGCTGAGAAAGCTAATATTGGTGATAAGGGGCTCAGACTCATTTTTTTTATCTGGCATGTGCTCCCCGGAATCGCAGGCCTACACCAAATCGAAGGTGCCTTCCTCAAACTCCATTTCCGCCGCGTTCATAATCTACACATAGGAACGCCAATGCCGATCACAATCTCTTTCCGAATTGTGCCCAAGACTGGGAACAGCCGTAACACTCCCCCTCCCCCATCGATAACGAATTAAACGCACCGCAGCCCTTTACATGGGTGGCGTTGCTTGCGGTGATGTGCTGCGTACCTTTAAAGTGACATTTGTTAGACCGCGTTCGGCCGCCGGCTCGGTGGCGCACTTAACCAAATCAAGGGGAGCGAACGATCACTAGCAACGGTGACAATGCGACGCGCTTCTCAGTTTGTTATGCGCAGGAGCGCCCAAGGACGAGAAACCCAAAATGCTACAAGGATTTTCGTGCTTGGCAGTTACCCACATGCTTCACTGTGGTAACTTTAACCTGGTTTCACGGAAATTGAAGATAAAAACAATTGCGGTTAATGTCTATGCGTGATGCTGAAAGATATTGACAGCAGGTGTGACTTGTTATGCGTTTATGGTTGTTCCGGTATACTTATGATACAGCCGTGTTCGCACATATTGGTGCCAAAAGATGTGTGTGGGGGGGGGGGGGGGCATGGGTGTGGGTGTGTGTGTGTGTGTGTGTGTGTGTGTGTGTGTGTGTGTGTGTGTGTGTGTGTGTGTGTGTGTGTGTGTGTGTGTGTGTGTGTGTGTGTGTGTGTGTACACATGCACGTGTGTGTGTGTGTGTGTGTGTGTGTGTGTGTGTGTGTGTGTGTGTGTGTGTGTGTGTGTGCACATGCGTGTGTGTGTGTGTGTGTGTGTGTGTGCGTGCGCGCGCGTGTGGCTAGCTTTTTTGTATACGCACTTGCCAGTGCGTGTATGTAATGTGTCTTGTGATGGTGTGAATACTAGGCGTTTGCGTGCTTATGGGAGTGTTGTAAGTAATACCGCATACGTATTAGTTGCAGATAGCTACTGTAAGCTACTCTAGATATGATTAGTACATGTCTAGATCGGACATACCGATAAACTGTTTGACTCGGTACAGAGCTGTCGCTAGGCTGTAGCTCTCACACTTCTGTTGTCCCGACACCACGCATGTAGGTTGGTTGTCGCCGTAACTGTTCCGTTTGCGGGACTGTGACTGTAACTACGTTTGCGTAAGTTATCTTCCACACTAACTGTGTTTGCATGGTTCAATAGGTTATGGGCCCCCGCCTCACGTCACTCACGCGCGACAACCCGGTTCGGCGAGCTGCGATCGACAGCTCTCCCGCAGAAGGCAAGTTTCTCTAGACACCTAGTACTTTCAACCTGTACTCGGCGGTATCGCCAGTATAAACTGCGATTTAAAACCCGCCACCACCCCTCTTAAGTCAGCCACTCGACGGCGATAGCCAGCCACCCACACCGACGCACTCGTCGTGTGTGGACATGGTGCACACATGTCCAAGCTGGACAACGGGGGGGCGCACCATCGGGTGAATACGCATCCACAGGTTGCACGCCAGCCGTAGCTTAACTTTTTAATTTTTATATTATCTTAGCGATTCAGCCGCCAGCGCAGCGCTCCACCTGTCCTGGCCTTGGCCTCGACTTGTGCCCCACACTGGGTGGAGGATACAGAGAAGGTGCTCTGACACACCCCGGGGCTACAGGCCGAGGGGTCGGCGGGCATCAGGCCGTCTCTTTGAAACCGTTGTTAGGCACGAGTCCGGCTAGCGGTTTTTACCGCTGCCTGTTTTTTTTTCAGCTCTTTCTTTTTCGCCCTCTGTCGAAATGGCGCCGAAAACTCCGCATGTTTCACCTCCTGACTCCCATGACCCAGGCTCTCAGCAGAGCAATCTCGATACCACCCAGGGTTTTCTCGCGCTGCTCCTTGAGCAAATGACGCGCCTTGAAGCGTACCTCGACTCGCGGTCGGCCGCCATTGCTGCTCTTCCTGCTGCGGGTGTTAATCCGCACCCCCCTGTCGCTCAGCGCCGCCACGATGCTCAGCTCGGACACTTTCGGGACAGCCACGACGTGCACACCCTCCCCCTGCTTGTGCATCCCCAGCCTGGCTACGCTCCACCGGACGCACAGTCGGCCTTGTCTGCTGCTACCGCTGCAGCTCCTGTTGGCGACCCCGCCGTCGCACAGCTCCGTCCCGATGCGCACCGCGAGCCCTCGCGTCCCGAGCTCATGGTTGAACACCTCCCACACCCCCCCAATACCCCCCCGCTGATTCTGCCCTACACCGCGACCCCTCGCGTCACGACATCGCGGTTGAATAACTCCCGCCACCCCTCCCTACCCCCCGCTGGATATGCTCTTCACCACCCCATACCTCTCATCCCGGAGGCGCCCTCTCACGGCGTCCCCCTCTCCCGTGACCACCCGCATCCGTACGCCCCGCCGCCTTCCATGGCCGGCCGCTCTCCCTTTCCCGGTGGCCCACCTCTTCTCTTCCATGGACAACATTCCTCCCCAGCCCAGCGTGGCGACCACACCCCCCGTGGCCGTCGTCGCCCCACCATTGACCACATAGTCATCGGCCGACCGACACACGCAATCCCCGACTTTGACCCAGACGTCCACCCCAGTCTCTTGGGCAGCCCCCACTACGCCCCCGTCTGCACGCGCCCCGCTGTCTCCACGGTCTTGCGCATCCTTGGCTCCGCCCAAGCCTCACCCACGGAGGCACATTGGCACGCTCTGCAAAAGGTCCTCCGCTACCTTCATGGCACCATCGACATGCGCGTGACGTTGGGGAGGGGCCTTGACCACAACCTCCAACTCACAGGCTTTGCCGACGCTGACATGCTCACCAAACTCCTCCCATGACATGCACTGGCAAGACACCGAAGTGCGATCCTTGGAGGACAAGACCCAATGCAACGCTTCATCCCGTAGCTACCTGCAGGGGGAGTGTTGTAAGTAATACCGCATACGTATTAGTTGCAGATAGCTACTGTAAGCTACTCTAGATATGATTGGTACATGTCTAGATCGGACATACCGATAAACTGTTTGACTTGGTACAGAGCTGTCGCTAGGCTATAGCTCTCACACTTCTGTTGTCCCGACACCACGCTTGTAGGCTGGTTGTCGCCGTATCTGTTCCGTTTGCGGGACTGTGACTGCAACTACGTTTGCGTAAGTTATCTTCCACACTAACTGTGTTTGCATGGTTCAATAGGGAGAACATGACTTCAGACTGTGCGCATATGTGCAAATCATTGCTCTAGATTCACATTTGGGTTACGTGAGACTGTACGTCATATATTTAATTCGCAATTGAAGGATGTGAATATATGTTCCTATGAAGTGCATTTGGGACGTGCATGACATGCGTCTGCGGATAGTCACGTGATATGCGCTTGCTTTTGCGTGTATATTTCTCATGTCAGGTGGGTACTTTTTGTTTTCATGTGCAAAGCACGAGTCCGTGTGCCAATATGCAAACGTGTACATGTGTGTGTGTGTGTGTGTGTGTGTGTGTGTGTGTGTGTGTGTGTGTGTGTGTGTGTGTGTGTGTGTGTGTGTGTGTGTGTGTGTGTGTGTGTGTGTGTGTGTGTGTGTGCGTGTGTGTGTGTGTGTGTGTGTGTGTGTGTGTGTGTGTGTGTGTGTGTGTGTGTGTGTATGTGTGTGCGTGTGTGTGTGTGTGTGTGTGTGTGTGTGTGTGTGTGTGTGTGAAAGTGTGTATGTGAGTATTTGTGCGTGCGTGTGCGTGTGAGAGCGCGCGCGTGTGCGTGTGTGTGTGTGTGCGTGGGTGGGTTGGTGTGAGCAGGTGTGTTTCTAAGAGAGGCAACACGGAGATGGATTGGGGGAAGAGGGCAACAACGTACCAATGACCTCGGCATAAGGGCAAAGGCTGCCAGACGGCGAGTGATGCCACCGATACGACAACCCACATCGACGATACGCTTTGTCTCCATCGCTCCGGACCACAATATCATTTCATCGACGAAATCACACTTGGCGTGAATAAAGTCCTTCCGCTTGTACCCCGCCGTGCGCTCCACTTCAGAGTAGTGACCGGGACGGTTGTGTTCGCCCTAGTAGTACTGAAATACCCCCTCCTTCGTGCACTGGTTGTACTTGTCGCCCGTATTCTCCTCATACGCGCGGTTGGATGTGCCAAACACGTTCATAATGGCCAAGACCAACCCAACAAAGGCCGTCATACCCGCGAGGCATGCGAATGTGCGGGTGGCGACGCCAGGGATGGCCGAAGCAGACACATACAGTGTAGCCATCTCATTCAACGGCGTGACCACCGCTTGCACACTCTAAGCCCGACCTAGCCCAACTTATCATAGTAGAGCATATCAATCCGATCAACATGGATGAGGTTAGGGCAAAGGAGAAATGGGAAGGGGAAGTAGGAAAAAATATAAAAATGATGTTAGTATATCTAGGGAAGAATGTCTTGGGGAGGTATAGCAAAGCGACGCGTAGTTCGTTTCCGACTCAAGCTCGGTCGAAGTGATAATAATGACGCCACTGCTTTTTTGGAGAAGCATTTGGTTCTGAAGAGTATGAGCGCTAGTGAGCTGGGTGAATGACTCACACGGCGGTAGTGGAAAAACAAAAGGAAAAACGGTACTGCGTTTAGCCAACTCGATGGGTAGCACCGATGAGGAGCACAACACGAGAGAAGAAAGGCGGAAACACGGGCGTATGAGAGGCTTGCAAAAGCGTAGGGAGCGTCGAGTTGGAATTCATATGGGGAACATGTGATCTTGGGTGGGAATGGCGTCAAGTAACGACACTCATGAGTTGAGCCGTAGGGGTGAACGGTGGCTTTTGAATGGAATAGAAAACCCCTCCCGGATCCACTATAGGATTTGCCCGCTCTTGCCGATTTTCTCCCACTCGCGCCAGCTCCGTCGCACGCGATATCGCAAGAAGTCGGAAGCTGGGTTGCAGGAATCGGCGCGGCGGTGCACACCATTAACCCCATGCCTTGTGCTCGGGCTTCTTTTGTGGATGTGCATTGTCCTTGTCGCGCTTGTCATTTATTCTCCTTGTAATCCTTGTCCTTGAAATTTTTGTCCGGTCGCGGGAAAGGTATGTCGGGGTTGCCCTCGTCGCCTTGGCTGAGCGTCGGCTGCTTGAAGGTTCGAGCGGCTTGAGCGTTTGCAGCCGCGTGGAGACAAACGTCGATGCGCTTGTCGTCCACGGCTGCGAGGAGTCCGTGTACGGCTTTGTTAATGTGGTCGAGCGCATGTGTTTCGAAAAAGCGGGAGTAGACGAGGCGCACGGCGACTCCCTCCTCTCCGTTAAGGGCCTTATGACCCTAGAATCGTCTGATTTACGTAGGCAAGTCATGACTCGACGAATTGCATGATAACCTTGTGTGTCCGAACGGCCGCGTCGTGCACATCATATGCGTGCGTTCTTTCGGCTTTAGTAGCGGTTGTCAAACGAATCGTCGCCATTGATGTTTCGAGTGCCGCGTCCGAGACTGTTGAGTAAGCCCTTTTGCAAGCTAGGTGGTGATACTCGTCTAGAGAGAAAATTCTACGTTTCCTTGTTAGGAACATGTTAGTTTCGTCGAGTCGAGGCGTCCGCATACCCGGGTTAGAGGCGTTCACTGGTGGCAAGATGTCATTGAACGCTCGGGGGAGTAGGTCGATATAGTCCCCCAAATCGATGAACGCAGTCTTGGTCGATTGAGGAGATACATGCGTGGCGAACTCGTCTACGCTCACACCTTCACATGCGTCGCCCCGTAATCTTTGTCTTCTTGCAAGGGGCGGAATAGCTTGATATTGTCGCCGGCTACCTTAATAACCATATGGTTAACAAGATTGTTCAAGATGTTTTTTAATTTGCGCTGCAAATGGTGGCACCCTCGTGTCACCGTCGTCGTCTCCTTTTGGGTACGTGTGATATGGTAGATTGTATGCCATAGATACTATGTGACATGATTTCGATAGTAGTCACAAGGTGTGCCAATATACATTTTATTTGCTATAGACTTCGAGAGCCTAGATGCCGTTAAATGAGCTTTGCTCGCGCAAAGGCGGGAGGTGGACAAGCTCGCTGTGTCGGCTCGGCATGTAGGGGTTGTTAGCACTAGCATCCCGTTGCATAGTGCTTATGTACAAGGTAGCTATTTGTCATTCTAGTACTTAGTGTTATGCTATTAGCGGTACTCTATTCCCTATTTGTGGCGGTCGGCCGGCCCTTGCCGGTGCCTTCGCCGGCCGCCATCTCTCTCTTCCTACTTCTCTACTCACCACAGCCGGCCCCCTTGTGGGGCCGGCACAACCTCCGTGTAACTATCCGTTCCCAACTCCAACAGGTTATGGGCCCTCCACCAAGTTATACACTAGAGAAGAGCGTGTGTAAAGCGCTCGGCGCCACGCTAGTCCTACCTACTCCCACGTAAAAAAGAGTAGAGCGTGTGTAAAGCGCTCGGCGCCACGCTAGTAATTTATCGTCCCACCGACCCCACGCTTCGCCTTCGAGCTGGTTGTCCGCGACTGTCCTACCATCTCCCACGTAAAAAGGAGAAGAGCGTGTGTGAAGCGCCCGGCGCCACGTTCACCCCACCCAGCTTTCAGTCTCACCTAGCCTTTCAGTACTTTAATTGGTACTGTTATTGTTCTTTCACGAGGCAATTGCCGCAACGCCCACCTTACTTAGCGAGGAGCTTAACTTTCCCACGGCGAAAGGAGGGAGTCAACACGAGCGCCCGTCTATGTTTTTGCGTGCCTACACGCCACAAACAACCTTGTTGGTTGTGCTTCCTCCTCGCCGGTCGCTCTCATGCGTCGGCTAATTCTCCCGTGGACAGTTTTTCCCGCTACATGTCAGAATAGTACATTACGCAGAATATTTGGAACCGCTTCATATCGGCAACTCGCCGGTAGCGGCACGTTCTTGTGAGCGCATGTCGCTACACCTACCAGGCTTGAGGCACACGCTACAAGCACTAAACCTTCGACCAAGATGGCACTTTCTTCAACGCAAGCTAGGACGACGTCAAGACCTCGGCTACCTTGAGGGGGGATGTTAGCACTAGCATCCCGTTGCATAGTGCTTATGTACAAGGTAGCTATTTGTCATTCTAGTACTTTGTGTTATGCTATTAGCGGTACTCTATTCCCTATTTGTGGCGGTCGGCCGGCCCTTGTCGGTGCCTTCGCCGGCCGCCATCTCTCTCTTCCCACTTCTCTACTCACCACAGCCGGCCCCCTTGAGGGGCCGGCACGACCTCCGTGTAACTATGCGTTCTCAACTCTAACAGGGGTAGCGCTATGTCCGTGCTTTACCACCATTGTAACATGGGTAATTTAGCGGTTAGACTTTGTATTGTCGTGGCAACGCCCGACTTCTCTAGTTTAAGACTCCAAAGTGTTTTGAAAAAACCTCTATGTAATCTCCCATCTTTATTTGCGGATGGTGGTTAAGCTCACCTGAGAACTGGCCTTAATCTGTGCACATGTAAGAGGCATGCATGGAAGTACTTCGGAAAATTTTTACAAGAAAAAGCAGTGGAGGCCACCAAGCAAAAAGGACAAAACCTATCTATTTGGCACTGATCTGTTAACATTACTTTCTAGCACAAGGCCGTCAAGTTTTCTTGATAAAAATCTTGATATCTCCGTCGCTATTTTGAAAATGACTTATCTTACTACCCCAACGGAAATCTCAGCTCTTAAGCTAGGTGATGATGCCCTCACTTAGCAGGGCATGAGACTAAGTGAGCGACCGCTAGGCAGGGGCTGAAAATAGGGTGTCAAATGTTACAATTAAACACTTTCTGCCCACCGCGTGGAAAATGATAACTACATGTACCGGGACATGTAGAGGTACCGACATCGCTACAACTTCGGAATTGTGTGTAACGTTGTTGTCAAACCCTAGCGCAAGCTACCCACTGGTTGGGACCGCGGTACTCTCCAATGCATCATGGAGGAGACGAGGGAGCGTACTAGGTGCCGGAAATGCGGGTGTTGGTGTTTGGGTGACCGGTTGGGCTTGTGATCTTGCGGACGACGAGTCAAGGTATGTCGCTACTGCTGACTTAACACTTGCCAATGCCACCACACGCTCGAGCAGCTAATCTTTGTTCCCTTTCACGTCAGTGTCTCCCTGAAGGTCGTCTTGCGCGAGTAGTGTCTTCAAGTCCGTCACGCGGAGGGATTAAACCACGCAGTGGCCGCCTTTAACGACCTTTTCGAGCAAAGTCGCCTTCGTTATCGCGCCGACGACATTCTTGCGTTGTTTTGACTTCCGCTCCTCGTCTCTGTCGGCATATTCTTGTGATTTACGCTTCCTCTCGTTGTCTTTGAACCGCAAAATAGCTAACGCCTCAGCGCGTGTTGCACTTCCAGTAAGTCCCCATATGTCCTTTGCCATGATGCGGCCAGCTCGGCTCTCCCCGGCGCCCTCGTCTTGGGCGTCGTCGTCAACGCCATCCGCATGTTTGAGACGAGGCGGACACTCTCCTACATTCCTTCATAAATATTATGGTAAGTGGACATGACCTCCTCCTTGGACTTGGTTGCCATATCCTCCACAACGGGTAGCTTTTGAAAGACACCCAACAACTCCTCGTGGAGGTGGTCATGGAAATACGGGAGATGCTTTGCTGGTGTTGCTGATTGCTTGCCGTGATTTGTGGCTTGTGCCTCGGTAGGGCGAGATGACTCTTGCAGAATCCTTAACTATACCTCCCGGGCACGGGCATATATGTCTGTAGTGTTGCAGCTAGCAACAGTAGGAGACACGGGGAGACGTGTCCCCCCAGAGGCACACTTAGCGGAAGAGCTACCGGAGCCGCGCTTGTCCGGGCACCTTTTGTTTCCGGCCCGATTTCCCCTTCCGGCCCGCACTCCGAGGTCATTCCACAAAAGAAAGGCTACTTCCGTCGCCATTGATATTGCACGTTTCGAAGAAAGGATTTACCGAATGGTCGGGACTTATGCTAGCGGCGGCGTTAGCGAGCTTCAAGTGATTTCCCATTGCGGTGGCCCGCCCATAAATTTGCTGGTTGAGGACGGGGCGATCGGTAGTGGAAACGCTCACAAAAGCCTCTTTGGCGGCCTTCAAACCACACGCAAGGTAGCATGTTCCAATCGTGTCGTCCTCCCAGATTTTCAAGGCACGAGCATATAGCCGGCTGCGAAGATTATTGGACAGGTTGGCGAAAGGCCGCAAAGGAGCGTTGGGGCGGCGAGGGCGGGATGGGTTGTAAATATTGTCCTCGGGGGCATGCGACCATGGGTCCGCACCAACTGCACGACCCATCACCGAAGCGCAAACTTTGCGTGCGCTTGTATATGCGAGTCAAGCGATTGGCATATGTGAATGCATGTCGATTTTTCATGTGCTCAATGAAATAAGCTAGTGAGAGTGAGAACGATATTATATGGCTCTCGAGGATCGGGGGTTTCAAATATCGAAAACGGACAATATCGTCGGCGCACATTGCTGGCGGGCGCATCGCCACCATCACCGGCTCAATACAACAAGAATTCCCGTGACCTTGCACAACAATCTTTATACAACCTTTGGCCTACGTTTGGTGGTCGTAGGCATGTGTGAGCTTGGTTGAGGTGTCTGGAGTCGGGTGTTGAAGACATGTGACTTTTTGTTACGGTAGCGTCCTTAGCACTATGTTTTGAAGTTGAATGGCACCGACTTGCTCTAGCGTCGTGCCGGCAATCAAACGACTCGAATTGCCGCCATTGCATCCGAATCGTTGACTTACATCCTAAGGTCTATTCGCGTGCCCGTGGGTCAAACTTTCACCTCCGGGATTCCTCTCACGTGTCTTCGAAGCGAAAAGTTTTACGGCAACCGGCTACTCAGTGGCGGGTGGCCAGAAAGGAATATCATCAGGTCCCTGTTAGCCGTGACCCCCACGCTACCCCCGCGTCACGGATCGAAAGATCCGAAATCCGGGATGATATTAGCGGTATAATACCATCCCGGTTTCGAACCCGCGTCACTACTGAGTGTGAGCAGTATCGCTAGTGCCTCGGGAGAATTGGTGGTACGGTACGTGTACCACAAAAACGTGTGGTACGGACCGAAATCTTAATTTAGTACTTATCTCTAAAATATTTCTAAGGAAACCGTATCATCGCTATATTTGCAGTTGCTCGCATCCTAAGCGCACCACCTCTTTGTCGGGCCATCCGCCCGACTCAGAAGGACCAAAGTCAGATCAAACTCTACCTCAAGCCCGACGCTTCTCGAAACAAGTTGCCAAGAGGATTTTGAAACTTTTGGTAGTCGGAGGCGAAGGTTGGTATGGTGATTTGGGCGTGCAAGCAACGTGAACGGTCGGGAGTGGGCGGTGCGCGATGAGGTCGGCGACAAGCTGACCGTCCTAAAGATGAGCTAGAGCTGTGCGGTAAGACCCTCTCGTGAATCAAAAATCAGCTCGATAACGCCCATGAGTATCATGAAATGGATGGACCAGTTGTTTGGGTCGCAGGTGGCTGTGTTGCGGCGGGCTTGAAAGTCGAGGGGAGTGTACGAGGTAAGAAAATGCGTGTAGCCGCTCCCCGCCACGACCGCGTCCCGCATTTACGCTCGTGTGCCTCGCTTTTTGAGGTACCTAGCGACCAAAATCTTACTGAAACCCGTTCGAATAGGAAAATAAGGAATAATTAGACACTGCGAAGGAGCTGAGGCGTGCTGGTTGTGACGTGGGGGTGGCTGCGGGAGTGAGCATGGCGCATGTGCGAGCGCGGCTATGTGCGCGGCCTCGGCTCGAAGCCCCGCGCTCCGAATGTCGAGGAGGCGACCCTTCCCGTCAAAAAGAATACTAATTAGCGCTCATATAGAAAGGAGGATATCGAGGGAGCGAGTGGGTGTGAAGTTTCAGACATGGGAAGTAAGTGTAGACATAGGCGATAGGCACAGGTCGTGCATTACATCGGGGGGGGCGGGGGGGAGGGGGGGTTAGTGGCTCCGCCAAAATTCAGATTACATAGGTCTTTGTGAAACAAAAAGTAAAAAACACCTCTAATTCCCTTCCAATTTGCATGACAGAGCGCATTGCTACTGCTTTATCTTCTTTAAGGGGAGTAAAGCTAGGCTTTGTGCGTTTTGGAGAAGGAGATGCGTCGGTGGGTAGTGTTGGCTGATTTTCGAAATTCACATTTTCAGCTATTTCTCTACCATTACCCTCCGTCGGCGCGGTGCGCACAGCGGAGTCGACAAGCATAAGCTCCACACGAAATTTTGACAAGGTGTTGGAAGGGTGAGCAGGAACTAATATCCAGTTAGTGTGGTCATCGCCAGGCGTGGGAGGCGGTGAGCTAGCAAGTTCTTCCCCGGCAGTGGGCAGCTCTGCCCGGAGTTGAGTGGACCGCTCGGTAGTTTCCGCACCATCATCCCACCGCGCGGTCCACAACTTCGGCCCTACCGACGCAATATCTAAGCCATACTTCCGGGCACGCTGATGGCGCCTCGAGCCGGGCCTTAGGTCCTCTGTAGAGCCTCTACTAGCCGAGATTCTTTGGCCTATCCGGGCGTGCCGAGCGGTGCTACCGCGGGGGGTAGATGGGGGCAAAATCGTCGCCATGGCGAATAGCCGCGGCCGGTAACCCGTATTTCTTGAAAAAAAAGTTGACTGGGACCTTCTGCACGTTTTGGACCTATTTCTGTAAAGATTGCTTGAATCAGCGGTCTGTTTGGAGGTTCCTAAGATGACCATTTTCTGTGGTATGTGTACCACAAACGTGGTACGTGTACTACCCATTCTCCCGAGGCAAAACAGGAGCCAAACAACTTAATGAAAATATCATATTTTTCTGATATCTCATCTTTCGCGGTCGGTGGCTCTGATGGTTAAAATTTTCTTACAAGAAAAAGCAGTGGAGGCCACCAAGCAAGAAAAAGAAAGAAAGGAAGAAAAAACCTAAGCCCGAGGAACAGGAAGGCATGCCACAGCATCGGCACTGCCTTCATGAAAAGCGTCGCGGAGATAAGAACCCAGAGTGCCATGAAGAGCAGCATAAAGACGTTGCATGAATTCTCGTCGCACATCCCCCAAAAAACGCCGAAACGGAAGAGAAGTAGATCGACGAACAAAATGCTGCATACGGACATAACTGTCAGAGCGCAAGGAACGAGAGTCAGCGGCCCCCATGCCAGGGAAGCGACGTACAGCCACCAAAATAGCCAAGCGATCGACCAACTCAGCCGCCATCGGCGCCAACCGGCCCCCATCCTCCATGGCGAAGGGGTAGTAGTCATGGACCGACTGAACCGAAGGCGTGCCAAGCAAAGCGGAAGTGCGGAGGTCCGCATCAAGTTTGCCTTGCTGAGCTCCCAATGCAAGGCTGCCAGGGAGTGGAAGGCGAGCACCTATACGAGGAACGTTGGTGTTCGTGCGAGCACTTGTAACCGTCACATCAACAACAAGATGGCGGTGCGGAGCCATGAAGTCCAACCAAACCACATCCCCATGACGATCACGTGAAGCTCCCGACCGAATACGGCGGACCTCCAACCGCAAGTCCCGGCCCTTAGTAGCCCCCGCTTCAAGCATGAACTCTTCAAGCACGTGGACAATGCGGTCATGGAGTTGAATGATATACCAAGAGCACGGGCACCGGGGGATATGGTCCATGAGCATAGCGGCTGTTGAGCGCTCACCCGACATAAAGATGCCCGATACCGTCGACGAAGATCCATACCCGCGAGATTCTGAAGGGGCCTCATTGCACCGAGGGCATTTTCGAACATGAGCGGCGCGCTCCGCAGTCAAGCCAAGCACCCGGTGGGCTGCCATCATATAGCAATCGGATGGCACCTTGAAACTGGACTCATGTGAAGCGAAAAAGAGAGCCAAAGCCCCGCGACCCGTACCCGAAGTCACCCTCATATAGTCCGGTGGGGAAGGTCTGCAAAACGCCAAGAGGTCAAGGTAGGCCCGGGCACGAAGAATGCGCGAAATGCCCCGTTGGATGTGGCCCCCAGAATCTCCCAAGCGAGTAAGAGCATCGGGAGTCGGAAGTTGTAGGCTAGTCACTTGGGTAGCGGGTGCCACCGCATTGTTGACCGTAGATGCCACCAACTCGACATCGGGCCCGGCATAATCAGAAAGGTTTTGGTTCAGTGTGTTAGTCAAAACCACAAGCTCCGATTCTCAGAAACTCTTGCCCTCTTGTTTCCCCTCCCACTTTCCCTGTCCGTGCTCATCTGGTTCTTTTAAGAAGAAGATCCGATTCCGAAAACCCGCCCATAGTGGAGATAGAGTCGTACGAATTGCGCAATTGGACCGCCCACGGTAAAGTAGAAGTGGCAACATTCAGTAGTTCCTGTCGGATGAGACCGTACAAAGGACCTTTGACTGATGGTTTTTTTTTTTTTTTTTTTTTTTTTTTTTTATCTTTGACTGATGGTTCAAACTCAAACGTATGTGGATTGGTGGCTCAGATGGTGGGTCGGAGGGCCTGGATGACGGAAAACCTGTGTATATAATGTCAGTATATGACCAGTAAAATATCGACCGGGTATACAGCAGGTGTACCTGTAGTACCCTGATACGGGTACCTAACTAATCCTCAGTAAAATATGGAAGGGTACATCTAGGTAGCGAGATAATAAATGAGTACCAGCATTATTCACGCAGCAGGCTATCAGCATGATGTAGTGTGTTAACATACAATGCTATTGCAGGCGGGTCCCCCTTCCTTCTGTAGTACATGTAGCCGCCTCGAGAGCTTGCAGTCCATGAAGTTACTCACAATACCTTCCTGCAGCCCAACCCGAACCGCTCTGGATTTAGCTGCAGGCGGCAAGCAATCGGGAACGGTTTCTTTATCTCCCTCGTGCTGGGCGGTAAGAAACCTTTGAGGTGGTGGGTTTGTGTGCTTGTGTGTGCGACAGTGATACGGCATCTGTGCACGCGTCGAGTACAGGTACTACCGGTCGTGAATTCTCGCACGTGTTTGCTTGTATTGGTTACAAGAAGAACAAGATGAGCACGGACAGGGAAAGTGGATACTTCCTAATCGAAGCTTCGCCGAGCCAGCTGTACGCTATTAAGGATTTATTTATCAGCTTTTTGGGAGGGGGGTTGGGTGGGGGGGGCAGGGGGGGGGGTCTTGAAGCCGACGCTGATACCCGTACCAGCCGCCGGTGTATGGAATAAAGCGTGGACAAATGTAGGGTGTACGTACAAATAATCGCATCGAGATATTAATTAAAATTTACTTTTTATACATAAATAAGGCCCCTCCATGATCTACGCACCAAGCACGCACCCACGCACGCGCGCACCACCACGCACCACACTAACGTTGCTTATCTGTTTCCTGTGTTTTCTCGGTGAGCAGCGCAGAAGAAGCGCGGCTGCTATCGTCAACTGGTAAACATGCAGATCGTGATGCGTTTGAGAATAGCATGAGCTTGGCGTATCGTGCGGGTACAGCGGGTGGGATGCCACGCCTGCTCTCTGCGCTTCTGCTTCTAACCCAGCTGCCATGGCCCGCCACTGCCTCGAGCCTAACGGCCGACACAGGCGTTGCCGTGGGTGCGGAATGCGTGCCAATTCACGCTTCAGGTAACTTCAGCTCCGCTCCAGACATCTTCTTGCTTGCCACCGATGTCATGGTCATACCAGCAGTGTGGTGTTGTCGGTGTTGTCGATGGTATTGCAGTCCGTGGCGGTATCCCACAGCGCTGCGCTGCGTGTACTTTTACTTCACAGTGAAGCGATTTGTCCTACTACCTGCCGTACCCGGTGGGCCATCACTTAGTTACTCAGACCGTCGTCATCCCCCCAAACTTTCGTGCACCCGCAGAGTACTCCGCAATGATGGCACTGGAAAGGGCTACCAATGCGAATTCTCAGTCACAGAGTTTGGTGACGTGGGGGTTCAGTCCGTGCCAGACTTGCTGCCTCTGCGCGGGCGTCACGTGTAGCGGGAGTGCTGTCGAAAAAATGTACGTGCGCATACTACCTACGCGATGCCCATACCCGTTCTACTTCACAGTTGCTGATCACTCGGTAACCTGGCCGATCATCATCTATATCAGCATCGATTATCATCAATTCAAGTGGCTGCGCGTAAGTCCGAGCTCGCTGGCGAAGCGGTGGCAGCAGATGCGCGCCATCAATGTCTTCCTTTGCTGGACGTAGTAATAGTGTTGTTTACAAACAAATTTTGCAATCCCCTGTTTGCAGTATTTGTAACTGTTTTGATTACAAACAAATACTACTACAGTTCGAGTGAGAAGGACTGACATTTGCGCGGCGCGGTTTGAAAACGATGAGGATGATTTATAGCAGTGTCGAGTTAATGAGCACAACCCGCACCATCTGCATTGACTTCGCTGCTTGTGCGTGGCTTTTTCAGAGACGTGGCAGGGGAGAATCTGGCGGGGAGGCTTCCCGGAGAGCTGTCGCTCCTGAAGCACCTCACCGCACTGTACGGATCCTCCGCTCTCTGAATGCGTATTTGTATTAAATGGTATATCGCTATTGCAGTTTTATTTGTGACATCCGATAGTAATATTGTATACGAGTGACCCTTCGATCTTTGTGCCCGTCGTTTTATATATTTTTGTAATCATATATGCACGTACCCTATGTCTGTCACTCTGTATTTCAATATTATTATCAAGAAAAATAGAGAGAGGCAAAGGGATGTGTGTATGTGCAGAGAGAGAGAGCGAGAGCGAGATGTGTGTGTGTATGTGTGTGCGTGTGTGCGTGCGTGTGTGTGTGTGTGTGTGTGTGTGTGTGTGTGTGTGTGTGTGTGTGTGTGTGTGTGCGTGTGTGTGTGTGTGTGTGTGCGTGTGTGTGTGTGTGTGTGTGTGTGTGTGTGTGTGTGTGTGTGTGTGTGTGTGTGTGTGTGTGTGTGTGTGTGTGTGTGTGTGTGTGTGTGTGTGTGTGCGTTTGTGTTTTGGCATTATTAAGGCACAATTATGGCCGCTAGAATTCTATATATATTATGTCTTTACAGTCTTGTTTGTTATTAAGTTTTTGTTGTAATCCAGTCTTATCCACCGCCTCACACGTGGTCTCGATAACGCGGAAACTCTTGCTTACCGAACACTGGGTAAGCAACCTCAAATTTCAATGATTATTAACATCACCTATTTGCTTGGCAGTGCCTGAATACGGAGCGGTAAACCAGACATACAATTACATGCAAGCGAATAGCCATATGGTAAAGTAATGTCTAAGTTAACTTAGCCGTCGCTATTATCAAGGAAGGTACCCGCCTATATATATAATGGGATTACTCTGGGTAGCGGGTTCGGGGTACGACTCTGGGAAATGTCCCCCGGAATTCCGATCGATATGATACGACCGCTCAGAATGATGACAGATACTCACTCCAGATACATTTAATGAAAACATAGGAATGATAAATAGCTAATATATTTACCATTTAAGAACTGACACGCTGTATGTGACGTTCCACAGGGACCTGCACTCAAACCTCCTCACGGGCGCATTGCCCGCCGAAATGTCTGAAATGACTGCCCTTCAAGCGCTGTAAGCGCCCATTGCCTTCTGGTGTCCGGTTTCGGATGCGCGTGACGCGCGCTGTCTCTCGCCGCGTAACAAAGCTCAAGATTGCAATCTTGCACTGTTAAACTCATCACCCCCCTCCCCTGCCGTCCGCCCCCCTCCGCAGCAATCTGTCGGGCAACCAATTGGTGGGGACCGTTCCAAATGGGTGGGGCGTGGGGATGAGGCAGCTGGCCACGCTGTACGTGCCGCCGCTTCCTATTTACCCCCCAACCCCGCGATTCTTCTGTTAGCGATAAAATGTCTCCGTATTTAAAATTCCTAACTAAATGCGCGCTCACTTATGATTAATCTCTCATGATTGCATATCGATTTATTACAAACCATGTCTACACCCCCCATTATGTTCACGCTCAGTTTGTTTTCTCGGCCGGGTTGCATCATTCTGTCATGCTTGTCATCGCGCCGTTGCTGCTGTCTCCGTCCACTGGCGTTTGTCACCTCTGCGCATCAGGCACGCAACATTCCTAATCACCGTCATCTTTTTCTTCAAACAACCCCATTTTAATTGATCTAATTCGACCCCACTGCCTGTATCATATTTAGAAAATGAAATTTCTTACAAGAAAAAACAGTGGAGACCACCAAACAAAAAGAAGGAAGGAGGGAAAAATCCCACTGCCTTTCAGTCCAATCAGAAGACATGTATCCGTTCATGTTCATTTCGATGCGATTTGCTTGATTTCCTGCTAGTAACATTATTTTCTCACCCCATTCGTCAAATGCAGAGACATCCGATCAAATTGCCTATCCGGCGAGCTCCCCCTCGAGCTCAGGTACGTCAGCCCTCCCCTCCCCTCGCCCCCCCCCCCTCTCATTATCCGTCATACAATCCGCCGGTACCGTGTTGTGTACTTGTACTTGTACTTGTTCACGCGCCCTCTCATCGCTCATAATCATCGATTGCAATAATAATAAATGTCCCAAAGACAATGGAAGTTTTCCTCTTAATAGTAAGAGGCCTCCACTGCTTTTTCTTGTAAAACATTTTCACTGCTTTTCTTGTAAGAACATCGAATTAAAATGTTAATAAAATATTGAAGTAGGGCTAAAAACAAAAAACAAGAGAAGCTTTTCCTCTTCTTCTTGTAAGAATTTGTTATTTATGAAGTCCCAAAGAAACTTGTAAATATCTGCCTATATTTACAAGACTGGCGGAGGAAAACTCTCATTCCGACTCTCCTTGTTTTTCTGTCTGTCATTCTGTGTCTCTTTCGGTCTCTCTGGCACTCTGTCTGTCTGGCACTCTGTCTCTCTGTCGGTCTGTCGGTCCCGTAACCAGCAGCTCGCTCGGGCTCGGCGTCGTAGTTATTAAAATACGAATGGATGCAGTAGCAGGAACGTCTTTGGTGAAGTTTTTTTGCGCCCTCGGGTTATGGGACCGGCAAGATAGATCCGCGCCGGCACCCTCGACGGGCGGCGTTTTGCAAACACGACTGAGAGCAGAAGTTTTGAAAAGCAAGCCTTAAGCTCATCATCGGTCATACTCCCGCCTAGTGGTAGGCGACGCTCGTGTGAGTGCGCAACGAACCATTGCACGAGAACCGTGCCGTACTGTGCTAACTCCACTTTGAGGCCAGTGTTGCATGGAGGTTCACCAACTAAAAAGCTTCCAACTTTGATCTATAGTAATGATAACAGCTATATCCGTAGAATTTGTCCATCTCAATTAGTAACACCCGCACCATGGGCCGCAAGCGTTCCCGTGCTTCCTCGAGCGGCGCGTGTCGCGCCGCTTGTCGCCTCCACGTGTTGCATTCTCGGCGTAGCCTAGGAGTTTCCTTAGTTTGATCTGCGAGGTTTGTGCACAATGCAGTGCTTCCTTTTATGGCCGTGCTTTGGATTCCGCGGTCCTCTCGTCACTCTTGCCCTTAATTTGTTTCCCCTCCCTTTTTCCCTGTCCGTGCTCATGCTGTTCTTCTTGTAATCCAACTCATCTCAATTAACAAGCAGTGCTTTATTACAAGAGTAGGCGCGGGGGATTCATCTTTAACTACTGCGTAGCGCTACGGTGGTAGGTACAATAAATATAAATATTGGAATTTCTGTTTACAAAAATGTTAGGAATAGATTATAAACGACGAAAATAGGAGCATGACATCCTCTTGCTGGCTAACATGCACACTGGTGGAATTATAGTGCCAAATCGCCCGTCCCTTAGTTGTTGTGCACTTGTGCTATGCAGAGCGTTGAAGACCGCTATCGATTACGATGAGCAGAGGCCGCTCAGTGGGTGCGGGACGCCGAAGGGCCCGAGCGCCCGTCACCACTTTCGTCGGCTGCCACTTCAGTCCGCGGCGTCGATAATTACAGGCGGCTACTGCAGCTGGGCTGGATGCAATGGGGTCGTGGAGGGCGGTGCGTTTTGCCATCAGGGCAGAGTGAAGTGCCACGATTGTGGTAATGGCGCGCAGTGGTGCGATATAGGGGACCCGCAGCTGCCTGCCGGTTGCACCAACCTCGTGTTTTGGTTCGAACAGTGCGGCGGGGACGGCCAAGACTGGTCCTCGACCTGCTGCACACCTGGCTCCGTCTGTGTTTATGGCTCCCAATACTACAGCCAGTGCATCCCGTTCTCCCCGCCCCCCTCGCCCTTCCCGCCCCCTTCGCCCTTCCCGCCCCCCTCATCCCCTCCCCCTCCCCCCTCATCCCCATCTCCTCCCCCCCCGTCCCCCCACCCTCCCCCCTCATCCCCATCTCCTCCCCCCTCATCCCCATCTCCTCCCCCCCCATCCCCTCATCCTCCCCCATCCCCCTCATCCTCCCCCCCCATCCCCTCATCCTCCCCCCCCATCCCCTCACCCTCCCCCCCCATCCCCTCATCCTCCCCCTCCATCCCCTCATCCTCCCCCTCCATCCCCTCACCCTCCCCCCTTCTCTCCGCCCCCTCTTTCGCCACCCCCACCGTCACCCCCTCCCCCACCGCTACGGCCTCCACCCTCGCCAGCTCCCCCACACTCTCCTAGGTGAGTTACCACCTTCAACACACCCCACGTCGTCCTCTGACTGCTGACCACGAGAGCTGAAAGGGATGTCTTGTTTGTATTTGTTCGCGTTTGGTTAATTCTTTATATTTTGGTTTGTAGTGATGTGAGTATGCGTATACCTGTGAGTGCATTTGTTCTTGTGTATGTTTGCGTTTTAGAGTATTTCGATTTTAGGGATGCATTTGCTCCATTGTGCATTTATTTTTATGTCATTGTATATTTATTTGCTGCATGTTCATTTGTTTGTCTAGGGTTGTATTTGTATTTGTGCACGTGTGTACTTCACAG